>JAULJZ010052157.1:0-13964 GCA_032270985.1 Heliamphora pulchella
CTTCTTCAAATTCACATTGCAATGATTAACAATCACATTTACCAAGAAATTATTCATATCCTCCCATCTTACATAATGCGACATGTCCACACTTGAGAAGTATACAGTATCCTCACTTTTTCCACCTACCATCTTTTTACATAAGTTTATCTTCTCTAACATATAATATTCAAACACTTTAAATTGATTCGAAGAAGAAGAAGCCTTATCTACTAAAGAAGCATAAAAAATACCTTTACCTTTTTTTTTTCCATTCACTACACTCTTGACATGAGCCCATCATTTTATCTTCTTTCACTTTTCATTCTTGTTTGGATAAGGAAGCAGATCTCGTGACCTTTAGTTTGTTAGGGTAAAAATTAATAGAGTGATCAAAAATTATACACTTATCGTACTTTAGAGGCTTCCAAGCCACTTCCACTTTAACTTTATAAAAAGACTCATAATTCAAATTTAGCATGAAAGAATCTGAGACATTCTTATTTACTTGAATTTTAATGCACACATTCGCAAAAGTAAGCTTGTGTTTAAATTAGTTTTTTTCCAAACTTTTTAATTTTTTACCTTTTTTAATAAAAAATAAATATAAAAAAATATGAAAAAGTCAATTTAGGCCAAATTAGTAGATTTTTTTAAAAAATTTTAAACAAATTTTTTTTTAAAAAAACTAAGCTACATCTTGCTTTGATTTTCGTAACTTCATCAAAATATTTTTCTATTAAGTATCTATCTACATTCGATTTACATCAAATTCTTATTTAGGTCTACTGAATCTTTCTTGACAAAAAAAAAATCTACTTAAAATTTTTCTCTCTCTCTCGTCAATGAGATACGGTATCTAATAATGAAGTTTTTGATTTGGACAAAAAGAAAAAGGGAAACAAAAATTGTGATTGTTGTCAGTTGGGTAATGAATGTTATTGATGGATCATTTGTTTTGTAAGGAAAAAAAAAAGTTAAAAGGTCTTCCAATTTCTTTTTATGATGATTAATATTTTAGCAAAAATAGTTGAATTTTCGTATGCATATGCGATGGTTGAATCTCTCCCCCGAAAGGCTCCTCTGATATTTAAGTTAGTTTATGTTTAGTTTAATTTTTTTTTAAAAATTTATTTAAAAGTTTTGTAGAAAAATTTATTTATTTGATCTCCTATTGTACTTAATTAATTTTTTTTATATTTACAAATTAATTTTTTATAAAAAAAACTAAAAAATCTATAAAAAAAGTTAGACCAAACACAAGCTTAGTATATTATAAGTCATGAGAGTAAAAAACTCTAAGTAATGAGTTCTCTAGGTATTTTAACAGAGTTTAACAAGTAAAAGTGTGTGTACCTTAATGTATACGATCTCCTATTTATAATAAATTTTGATGGTCTTTTCGTGAGAGAACATCGTTCGCTAAAGACTATGATTTGACAAGAAGATACCATTCATTTTTTGCCCTTCTTTGGTCCCTACCACCCTTAGACAGTCTTTTGTCGAAAATATTATGGTTATGCTGCTCATCATTAATGTAGAGCGGTACAAGCACGCTACCCTCATTAATACTACAACCTTAGTGATGCATTACTCATAAATGTTTCATAACTCGAACATGTCATCATTAATGTTCGATACCCCCATACATGTTTCTTAAATTAATGCTTTTGAGCTCGGTCCCCGAGGCTTTCATCTCAGCTCAATGTCCTTGTAGGTCCCCGCAATATAATTCCAACCCATCTAAATTTGGGCCAGTCCCATACGATTAGTTCGGCTTATTTTCGGGTTCAACCTCTTTAATATATGTAAGCGCACACATAGAATTATGAAAATCATAGTAACCTTATTCGAGTGATTCCCAAAAGAGTAATAAGAATTGAATACAAGATCTTATTCACTTTATTAGGTATAATTTTTTGCGAAATTGTATGCCCCTTATTTCAGTTTAAATGTGGGTTTAAAGAAAAACACAAAATTTAAAAAAGAAAAACAGGCACTTTACTCATGTATCGTAATCGTATAAATTTTGGAGTTCTACAAATAAAATTAAAAACCCTCTAATTAAGTTATGTTGATCTATCATTTGATATATAATAAAGAAATATTTTCAGACACAAAATTATATGAATTATGATATAAGAATTATTTTAGAGGGTGTCTCGTCAAACACAACATGAGGTTGCGTAATTCAGATTGGAAGCCTAGCTCGTTCTTCTGGGTACTCAGTGGTAAAAAAAGAAAATTGATTTTTTTACACTTACAATTAAAAGAAATTAAAATAAATTCAAATTAAATATTTTAATAATTTAGTTTTTTTAGCTGAAAGGTAAGTCATTTAATAATTAAGCTTTTCAGTTTTTTAACTTTTAGTAGTAAAACAATAATATTATCATTCATTAATGCTAAGGGTTGGGCACAGAATGCATGTGTAAGTTAGATATGCAAAAGTTGAAAGGGTTAGAGTAAGTAGAGTAATAGAACTGTGTAATTTTAAAAAGCAATTATAAAGAAATAAAGCAATTGAGGAAAAATTATGAAAGGCATTTATTAGACAAATACAAAATCTATATAAGTTCAAAATAAGAGAATACTTAAGTGGATGCTTTCTCTTAATATTATATAAATGTATTAGAAATGAGTTGTAGTATATAAAATGCGTCGTTTTAACTTCTGATAAACTTAAAAGTCAATTTATTAATCATGTCTTGGTTAATATGAATTGGATGTTAAGAAAATAGTGAATATTTTTTGATGAATTCTATCAAGTACACCGATGGTGGATGTAATGATATCTGATGCTAAATCATTCGTTGCTAATTAATATGATGCATGCGACATTTATTTTGTGTCAAAATTCTAATATTCAATTATTACATAAAATGATTTTAACTTTTAAATCAAATCATATATGTTATTTCATTCAAGTTATTTTTATTAAAAATAAATAAATCTAAATGCATTGGGTAGTTCTTACTTACAGTGCCATACTTCCCTTCACTGCTCCTAATTGGAAATCCAAGACCCCTGGGCCAGTACAAGTCAAATGCTTGTCAATTCAGTAAGTTAGTTGTCTTCTCCAAACAAAACAAAAGGGGGGGGTGGGTCATGTGGGCACATTGTGTTGGTAAATTAAAGTTTTGAATTAAAGTTTAACAAACTGTCAAAAATGGTGGAATATTAGTGCTCCTGCTGGCTTCCTCCAAGCATCAATTACCACACCTTCACACGAAGCGGGGATTATGCTGCGCCTTAAAGGGCAGCAAGGCGGTACTGCACCTTATTTGGGATTTTTGGAAAACACATTTTTATGATTGAATTCGTTTATTACGTAGAACTCGTCGAGTTTGTTTAGTATGTAAAATTTTAAATTCATCCGATACCTGTAACTAAGTGATTAAATAAGATCTCATGATATTGTTTTATAAATAAATAAAAATTATAATTTTAAAAAAATACTATTAAACAAATGTTACTCAATCACTTAGCTGAAGGTATCGAATGAATCTGAAATTGCACATGCTAAGTAAACTCGACGAATTTTACGTAATAATAAATTCGATCAAAAAAATGTATTCGTCAAATCACCCCAAACAAGACACAGCGCGACGGTGCTGCCTTTTAGGCGCAGCACCGTCCCGAGTCCCACCTCCACATGTGTCATGATTGTAACTTTGCTTTTAACTAGGTAACACAAGGGCTTTTTCAAGTCTTAGCACATCAAACAAGAAAGGTTGGATTCTAAGCACAATGATGCCTAATCTATTCGTTACTTTTTTTTTGTGGTTTTGAATATACTTCATTTATCATCAATGCGCATTTGACCTAATTCTTTTTGTTTTGTGTCTTTGGATCAAATAACTCAATCAGTCAGAACTTAATTTAATTTTTTTGATAATTGCAACATGTCGGCAAATGCTCGACCGTCAAAGTTTAGTTTAATTTTTCAACAAATGCAAAACAAGCCAAGATACATCTTCTCTACCATTCAAAACTTCCATGATAATGCTTATATATATACAGTGTACTAAAAACATTCTCTTGATCTTGTAGATCATAATGACATTGATTTTTAAGCATGCCTCTTGATTTTCTTGATTATAATAAATATGGTTTCTTTTGGTCGGAGTTTAGTCCAACACTTCCACCCCAAGTATAGAATTTTTTAAGGAAAGTGTGTGAAATTAGGGGGGCAATGACCATAGACAAACCAACCAAAAAATATCATAAGTTTGGTATATGTCATGTATTCCTAACTAAATGTGTCATAGCCAAAAAATAGTGCTTATTTCAAACTTGGTAAGGAACACCTTGTGAAATTCACATTGTAGCCACCACAGGCAAGACATGCAAGTCAAATTCCTCAATAGTTATTGTGTTTCATGCTATGTACATACATATATGCATACTAAGAAGGTACCGAGCTTATAAAGAACATTATAACTAGAGTTATTAATAAGTTGGTTTTTTAAATTGAAGTTTATTCATGGTAAGTGATATAGACTCGACCCAATTGATCTTTATTCAATATCAAGCTAAGCATCCGCACTAGAACTTGATGTTCCTGGAGAGTGTAGATATGGTAGATGGCGAACTAATTCGATAACAACAAGGATGCGGATAATTAATAGAGAATATTATGCTTTTTACAATTCGATACCAAAAAAGTAATGAGAGGTTTTGGACATAGAAGGGGCACGGTAACTCGACCTAATAGATTAGTCTTTTAAATTGTATCATGACTCGTGATTCAATGTCACACCAAACATGTGCCTAATTTGAAGATAGTGTGGCATCCAAAGCAAATTTCCCGAGCAAGATGAATGTGTATAACATGACAATGATCAATGAGGACGTTCTAATCAAGAGAAGAATATCAAAGATTACAATTTTACATCAAATAGTCAATGGAGAAGTGTAATTTAATTGCCATAGCATTATTTGCATGCAAGTATGTACGTGTATGTATATATATATATATATATATATATATATATATTCAAACTTTGAGGGGTAGTTTAGTTGGTTCCGTCTTGAATCTCCTTCCAATAATTATTAATTCGAATCTCTTCAAGACCAATATAAATTTGTTCAGTTGTTAACATTAAAATCTCAAAATTAATTGAGGTCCCCAAGGGACACCCAATTATTAAAAAAATGTACATGTTCAAACCAGTTATAAGTAAGGAAGGTAGCGTGTCCCATTGGTACTGGCTGAATCACACGTGTGCGATAGAACCTAACACGAATCATCTATATATATACATGCATGTGCACACAAAACATGTACTATATTTTTAGCTGGCTCTCATAAATTTTGGTTCCAACCCTTAACAGCTCAGTGACTTGGAATCCAATCCAATCCAATCCAATCCAATCCAATCCACTTTTTGACAATATTGCTGAGAGTCCATCGACCCTCCATGATGATGAAAAATGCACTTAAAACTCAGAATCAGGCCCCACTGGAACTTCTACGTAGTGGATGAAAAAACAATAATGGAGGGAAGGAAGATCCACATCTGGACACAGTCACGTGCTGTCGATCGAGTTGTTTAAGAAGTTGATGAGTTTGTCCAGAGTTTTTGTGTCAAACAACATTCAACTGTCACCTACTCATCAGCTTGGTTTTTTTTCTTTTCTTTTTTTTTTTTTTTCCAGCTTGCCAATCACAATCAGTACTACTACTTATTAGTTTCAACCATTTTCCTGTAGTTTTTCTTCAATTCTATAGTTTGTTTCTTTTTTTCACTTCATTTCATTGACCATTGATATAAGAATCAAACCCAACCTTGGCTGAGTAATTCCTCTCTTTTTACGGTGTAATTATTGAATAATTTTAGAGTATCATAATAAATTGTTTGCATAGTGCTTTTATTCAGTAATGTGCGTACGTAGCAGAAAATATTTCAGGCAAGATAATATTACTCACCTTTGTTAATTAATTGGGTCAAATAAGAGATAAAATATGATTCATTTAGTGTGTATTGAACATTATTATTTGTTGAGAGCCACCATGTAAGTAATGAGTAATTAGTCGATAGTTCAAGAACACCATGTGGCGTTGCCTACATGGTGTTAATTCCATCTAATCATATAGTGAAAATATTCCGAGTGAAACAATAGTGGCACATCCTTATTGGGTAGGTAGGAAACAAAGAGTGACCCACTTAATATATATCAATATTTTTTATTTTTTGAAAGTGCCACGTAAGTAATGTCACGTGATATTATAAAAATATTCAATAATTTTTCATAAATTATAACACGTGACATTTTCAAAGTACTAATATTCTTTTTTCATTTGTAAGTGTTTATCAAACAGTTGTTAATGAAGGTTCTCTAATAGCTGGGTTAGAGATAGAAATTCTTTGTTTTTAAATATTCATATTTTTTTCGTCTCGATTGGTACATTAATAGTCATAGATCTAATTATTAGATTTTCGAGTCATACAAATCTCGAGACATAATTGTGTGGCTGCCAATAAATTAGAACAAAAGAAGTGAATATTTGAGGAGAGATCGAGAATCTCTTGCCTAATAACTTATAATCTGTCAATTTATTTAGAAAAAGAATTAACAAGTTTAATTTCAAATAGCTGTCCTACACAAGTTCCAAACCCCCTGTTGATGTACCATGAGTTTATAATTACATGGCCCAACTTCTCTGTAATTGTCCCATTCTTGGAAGAATTGTAGGCCCCAAGTGCTTTGAAGTTGAAAGGGATGCTCATTCTTTTTTCTTTTGTACTCTTTTTTTTGAAGCAATAAAAAGGAGCATTCATGTTCTTTATCTGCCAAAGAGGTCCCCATTCTAGGAATCAAAGCAATCCCAAACACCTCATTAAAATAGGATCTCCCCCCTTTAATTTGGATTTCAAGATAATGAACTCTTTTTTTATTTTTTTAGACAAAAAAGAACTCTTTATTTGAAATATATATATATATATATGCACACACGCACACACACGTTAGAAGAGGGGCGCCGTAGTTTTTTTCCCGCAAATCCTCTCCGACGATCAAGTCAGTATATCCAAAAAGCGATGGCTCTACAATCGAGAAAACCGTTTCTCGGTGTTAGAGAGAAAGAGAGAGAGAGAGAGAGAATCCTTCTCTTTTGTTCCCTACCATCCTCCTTCATAACGACACGAGTAAACACATGGCTAACTACCCATGTAGGGACCGTTATATTCATATTCATGATATCTAACGCGTCGTACTTTACACACGCCATTACTGCAGCTGACCTAGAACTATATGCTGATCAACTTTATATGCTGATCGGTATTCCCTTTCGACTTGTACTAATATTCATCGGAGCCCAATACGCTAATTAAATTCTCATCAAAGGTCCTCTATTCCAGATGAGTGTTAGGGGTGTGCGCCGTGCGAATTGAATAAAAATTTATTAGCCAAATCATTTATGGCGGTATAAAAAATTTCAATCTACCGTCGAACCACCCGCTTTATAAAATCGACAGATTAGTTATTTTTTTAAGCAGTTTTGCAATGGCGGATTGAGCGAATTAGTAGTTTAAAAATTAAATAAATATTTTATTAAAATATCAATTAATTCAAGATCAAAATAGAAATTACATCAATTTAAACAAAATATTCATGTAAAAATTCAAAAAAATATTTTAACAATACATTTGAGTACTAATAAAAACAAATATCATGCATTCATGATATAAGGTAATAAACACCAAATAAAAGATAAAAAAACAAATAAACATAGGTCAGTGACTCACGAAGTCTCTGACCCACTGTTATAGAAAATTAGAAATCAAAAATATTTTGGGTTACAAAAATTAAAAAGATATTTTGGTATAAGATATTGAGACCTAGAATTTTCAATTTTTACTTTTCTATTTATGCCTTACGAATTAATGATTAGGTTAGAAATTATGAGTAACAAATTAATAATAAAATAAAAAATAATTAAATAATAAGTATTATATGTGGACGGGTCGGTTGAATAGCTGGAAGAAGTGATTGAAACCGCTACCATCAACCGACGCGTGTGGTCTCTTTCTCAACCGCCTAATTTGCTTTGCCCTTTGCTTTTAATTTGCTTGGATCAGTGCGGTGTGAGAAGATGCAGGCCAGTTGGGCAGGTTGGACAAATTTTTGAACAGTTTTAATGAGTTCTACTTATATATATATATATATATATATATATATATAAAAGTGAGACCCATTGTGCAGTTCAAAGCTATTTGCAAACTCATGTCTCACTCACTCAAAGATGGCAAATCATCACACACCAATCCAACTATTTCTCTAATGTTTGGGACATTGAATTGAGGGATTTTGTCTTATTCAGTTCCCACGCCAATCACACATGGGCACAATATATAGGCATCGTGCAATGAACTGTCATTGGATTATAAACACCTTGCCACAAAAACTGTCGGTGACAAAGTTTTTGTTTTGTTGTCTTTTTTATCAAAAAAGGTCTGGAGACCTAAAAGCATTGCAAAGCCAACATAAAACCGATCAAAGAAGTACATCGAACATAACAAAACACCTCCTCAAAAAAAGACAAAAAAGTCTGAACGAAGAGAAAAGAAAACCTCCAGCGACCATTTTTTAGAAGGAAAAATAAAAGCAAAGTGATTACGTGACAACGTAAAATTGAACGAGCACACGACCACACTGGAACTCCTGGTCACGTTAGAATTTGCGACTTACTGTATAATTTTTGCACCTTAACGGACTATTCACTGATAGAGTTGAATCCAACATTTCATGAATATCAAGTTATTTGAAGCACAATTTGATGTTTTGAAATATCCAACGTCTTAAGATTAAGTATTGGATCATGAATCAATTCATTAGGATTCGTTCCATAATCGCCCAATCAATACAGAGGATCTACAAATGTATCAACAGTACTTTAATAAGTTAAGGATCACATAATTGGCTATGGTGCCAACCATTTTATGAACCTAATATTCCTGAGCTTGAGCCTTGATTTGATCATTCATTGGGTTCAGATTCAAAGACAAGTAAGAATTCTCTACAGAAGGATCAAACACCAAGTAAGCAGAAACAAGAACATTTCCTTTTGACACACCATTTGATTGGATGTACATAATACACTATCTAGGTTGTACTCATCTTTGTGGTTCTTTCTTGCCCCTTTTCATATGATATTTTCATATAAAATATGAATCATCAATGACAACATCAACATGTAAAGCAAAGAGAACAGTACTAATAGAAATAGACGGTTACTGATATATAACTAAATGGATACTCTGCTTCCCGACACCCGTCTTTCTTTCAGGACTGTGCGCTCGAGCAATTGCTTCTCGAAAAAAGGATCAAAAGCTTTTTCCATCTGTTGAGTGCCATTATCTTCACAACTAGTACATGTCCTTCGAAAATGCCATGATCATCGAATCAGGACAGTGGATTCCAAGTGAAGGCAGAAACCTATTAACCACATTGCATGAAAGACTAGCCTTCAGGATACGTGTGCTGTTAGTTCCTTATGAGCTTATTGCAGGTGTACAAATCCGATCCAATAAAGCCGAGCAATTGCCCAATAACATTCCACTGCAAGCAAAGCAAACCCGAACAAGATTATCTTCTAAGAGCAACACTCAAAGACAAACAAAATGAAATAGGAAAAAAAATCCAGATGTAAAACATTACGACACAGAAAATGTAAAATTTACACACACAAAGACAAATGGAAGCCCACTGGACAATGAAAAGATCCTTTCAAACCAGTTTTACGTCATCTCTAGCAACATTTCCTGCATCTCGTCCAACTTTAAACATTTTCTTATATAACTTTAATCTAATTCCAATTTGAACAAATTAGCTGATAAATAATCTAGTGTAATTCGAAGATTCCCGATAGACTATTTTAAACCCTCACCTTTTCATGTTTACACGTCTATCAGAAACCTAAAAGCATGAATATAGTCAAAGTACGAGGCACTTTGCTTTTGTTCTCATTTTGCATCCCTTATTATGAATATGTCCTTCTAATGATGAAGGAGTATTCTTAGATAATTGTGTCAGACAAACCTGGAACTTCAAGAATGGCACAAAGTGCCTAGGCCATATTTGCATTAGATGATCCAATGTTCAATTCACTTATGCACCCTAAAAAAGAAAAGCAGGAACTATACCAGGAGGTCCTTTCTCTTATAATAACAATTTATAGAGCATCTCATTTTGTATCAAAGAATTCTAGCTTTTCTTAACAAGCATCACCCGGTTAGGCTATAAAATGACTGCCTGGATAGGGTAATTTCAGCACAAAATGATACATACAAATGAGGGAGCATTTTTTGCCTCCTTTGCTAAATAGGATAGTGATGATGTGTCTATAACATCAGCCAATAGTGCAGAAGAACACAACAAGCATTCACATGCCTGGTAGGAGAATCTCAGGATCCGAATAAGGACCAGCCCTCTACTAGTGGCAATTTTTTGGAATGCAATGATAAAGTTGACATCCCAAAGAACCAAAGGGAAAGGTAACCATATGAGATAGACCAGGTTGTTCACTTTGCGGACTTTAAATCATAGTAGATAAGTTTGACAAGTAGGTGGAGAGTCTCTGATGATGGCTTTGTGCATCCCACTAGTAAAACGAGTTATGAGATTCCATTCTTCTGTCCAACTTTTTATTTTTTCACTGAAAGCAAAAACTGTGTTGCCCCATTAATTTTGCAAAATTGCCCAGCTTTATTCTGTTTTACCTTTTTCCTTTGCCTTTATGGGATGCCAATTCTATCATTGCATTCCGGTCCTAATTGGAATCCTGATATTCTCCTGCAAGGCATGTGAATGCATAGTTGTGTTCTTCTGCACCATTGAGTGATGTCACACATCATCTCTGTCCTGTTAACCAAAGAGGCCAAAAACTGCTCCTTCATTTTCTCCATTCATTAAATAATGAATTCTATCTAAAAAATATTCGGATTTTTTGCTTTAATTAAATTATTAATTATTACTATGGGATTTTGGCAGGTGAAAATTTGGAGTTGAGCCGAGTGAACCTTTCATGCTTTATGGGAAGCACGATATTTGTCTATTGATTCCCCCAATTTCTATGGCTTTCTCTGCAATGACATATGTTGCCCACCGTTTGCCAAAGAAATTTATGTTTACTGTTGGACAATTGAACTCCCTAGAACCACCATACTGAAGATCCCATTTGTTGATCCATGGAATGCCAAATTCCATAATGAAATATAGGATAGATTGACCCTCATGGTGTGCCTCTGCTCTTAGTTCACTGTTCATCCTTTAGTTTGGGATGCCATTGTAAAACCATTATGTAAATTGCCTGGAAAGTGATTCGGGGAGAATGTTTAAATTTGTCCCACCAACTATAGATCCAGCAGGGGAAATCTTTATGTTGTAGTTTCATGGCTAAAATGAGCAACTCTGAATGCTTGTGTTTTGAATTTTGATAGTAAAAGGCTTAAGTCCATACCTGAAGTCCAATGCATTGTGTGTGTTTATAGGCAATATTGGAACACAGAGTTATTTTTTTCCAAACTTGTAATGCATTTCATATGGTCATGCTTCTTAGTCAATGACAGATGATACGGCCATTCAGGACCCAAAATCCAACAAAACAAGCTCAAGTTGACCTCCTGTGGTGAAACTGAATGCCAAGAGCCACATCAATAAGAACTGGATCCTGGATGCACACTAGGTGACGCAAAATATGGAGGGTCGTGGTTCATGGAGCAAAATTAGTAACAAATAATAACCCATCCCACACCGGTTGTCAATGAAAAATTAGATTAATATATAATACAACATCAACTGCTACCAAACTAACTTGAATTTATGTTTTTGAGCCAAGTTAGTAGGCCAACTTTCATACGTTAGTAGATAGGTCATTACAAAATTGAGTTAGTAGGTACACACCTCTAGCACTCAATGTACAGCTGTTTGTATAATTCAAATCCTTGTTAAAATATTTTTATCAGTATTGTGTCATTTAAAAAATATGTTTTACTTATTTATGGAAAAACAATCTATGAAATGGTTGAATACAATGACATTGGTTTTGGTTTAGTGAGCCCGGTAAGATGAATGGTTTAGGTTATGAAAGTGGGCTTAGAATCGACTCGGATAGTGGCTGGGATTGTAGACGAACCGAAAATTTTTAAAAAAATGACCAAAAGACGAAAAAAGTTGGAAGAAACAAAATATGTTCTCATCTCTTTTTTTATCGGGATGGAAAAAATTGAACCAACTTAAGATAGATATGAGAACTCACAACAAAATGAAGTATCATTTGTCAAGTGTGATACAATAAGTATGCGACATGTGCAAAACACATAGAGAACCACACTTTGTGGTGTGTTGTAATATGCTATTTCCTATGCTCACTAATATAGAGTAAACGAAAACAAAGCTGCCTTGAAAATCATAGGGTATAAAAGAGAAAATGATTCTTGTTTGAGTACAACCTAGAAGCAAATGACTAAAAGATGAAAAAGTCCACGGAAGAAACAAACTATATTCTCATCTCTTTTTTTATCGAGATGGGAAAAAACTGGACGGACTTAAGATAGACATCAGAGCTCGGGATAAAGTAAAGTATCCTTCTTTAAGTGTGATACAATGAGTACGCTATATGTGCAAAACACATAGAGAACCAAACTTTGTGGTGTCTTGTAATATGATGTTTCCTATGCTCACTAACATAAAGTAACGAAAACAAGGTTGCCTTGAAAATCATATGGTATAAAAGAGAAAAGTAATTCTTGTCCAAGTACAACCTAGAAGCATTCTCCTTGTGTAGCAAGTAGCAATCAATGTTATCACTTGCAACTACGAAGGCAATAATATAAATGAACAACAGTTACAAATCAGCTAAGTGAATGGCTAATTTGGTGACATAATAATGATTCACATCTATCTGATTCAGAAGGGAGAACTTGCATTAGTATCTCAATTTCAATTCAAACATGGATTTGATTCACACTCTCACACTTCGTTATCTTCTAAGAAAATTAGACATTTTTATACTTGTAGGTGATAACTTACTTATATCACTATAATGAAAAAATTCCTAATCGGTATGTTTTCTACCTTACTTCATCCCCTTCGGTATGTTTTCTACCTTACTTCATCCCCTTCTACTAGTTGTATGGGATTTCATCAGCAATCAAATACATATATCCCTGAAGTTTACCAACTTTCAGGTTGCTAACTTGCGCACAAAAAGCAAAGGAAACATGTAAGCAGGGAAGGTGACTTAAAAGCAATGAGATGCAACCTGGATTGGATTCATGGCTGATTTCTTAAAGTACATACCAAAGGAAATGCAAGATTGCTCCTAAAATTTTTAAAGATTTTTGCAAAAACTCAGGAGTTAAGCCAGGAATCTTTATTTATATCTCAGGGTGTCCAAATCAGTTTATGCGCACCTCAACTAATTCCTAGGAAACTAATCTCACCTCCCACTAACGGGGGTCCCAGTTAAAGCCGAGGCAAAGTGTCACAGGTTGCCCTTTGATAGGCCAACCTCATAACGTCATGTAGTCGAGGCAAGGACAACCCCGGATATGACCCACGATAGTGCTCAAGGATACCGTGACAACACTAGCCCAAAAACGTGCCACGATACTCCAACAAGGCCAAAGGAATGGCCCCAAGTAGCCCAAGACCTGCCCAAGAGTGGGGCATGGTGTGCAAAGTGATGTTAGGGTGCAACGAGCTATGTTGACACCCCAAGAAGGCATATAGCACGCCTAAACAAGCAACAAGGTGCAACAATGCCCCTATGAGGAGCCAGCATCGCGCAGGCGCAGGCGCATGCATGGGGGCAGCACAGCACGCAGGCGCACACAGGCACAGGTGTGCAAGCACATGGGCACAGGCAGCACAGGCACGCAGAGGCTAGGCACAACGTGCGCAGGGCATGGCAGCCTAGCACTGGGACATGACGTGCAGCAATTTGGCATTGGGTTTTGGTAGACGAAATGACACCCAAT
>JAULJZ010052168.1:0-13962 GCA_032270985.1 Heliamphora pulchella
ATATCCTTAAGGGTTTTCATATTTTAAAATCAAACCAGATAAGTTTCCAGTATATATCTGTTGAAGAAAGACGGATGTTTCCTCTCAAAAAAATTTCTATTTTTTTCGCATTTTCTTTTTCGCTTTCATTAATAATTTTAAATTCATACGAACTAAAAAGCAAGATTCGCATAAGTAGTCATTTTTTCAAACATGTCATAACAATAGCATATATGGCGACTTTTATACTAAAACGAAAGAAAAAGTAAGATTTATATAAGTAGTCATTTTTTAAGTATTATTTTACACAAAAGAATTCTTTGAGAGAGACGAGCAGTGGTGACCATATTGGGTGCAATCACAACAAAATTGAACTCAAGTATTGATTCAACTTAATTTTTAAAATAAAATCTAAAATTATAATAATAATTAAATTAAATCATCACTTTGCTTATTCAAAAAATGGGACTAACAATAATAAAATGTGACAAAAAATAAATTAATTCGTCACTTTGCACAAGGAATATAATTAAGAGACATAATATATTTTGAATAAATTAATTCAACCAACATAATAAAGGCTAATGTGACTTATCATTACATGAGGAAAATTATGGTAAAGTAGAAAATTAATATTTTTGCTTAACAACCTGGTTCTATCCAGTTTCATTAATTATTTTTCTCATTTCCATTCATGGATTAGGGCAAGTGCACTCGCTCCATTAAACAGTCCTTAATTATTTTGTGCAGTACGATATCTTCATATAGGTTATAAAGTTCAAATATAAATCCTTATATGGAGATAGGATTATCCAACAATGATGCGATCATATCTTTGGTTCGACCAGTTGAATTAGTGTAACCATCTCCATAGCCGTAAATGACTTCCATCATGCGTGCCAGATTTAGGGCTGGAACAAGTAGAGGCAGAGGGGGCCTATCTGCAGGATTTTGGAGTTGTTCATTTATGTCTTCCCATGCATTTTTGACCAATTCTCTTATTTTTTGACGTGCTTCTTCCTCTGACACATCGTGTTGCTTCATGTAGCATTCAATAACCGACGGGGCATCCCCTCTCTCTTGCTCAACCTCAAAATTGAGAAAGAAAATAATAATAGAATCAATATTGTCATGTTATGTTTAGAGATTAAATAACACCATTACATACTGTTGGAATTTGAACACCAATCCCCGAACGCAAACGGAAGCAATCCACGCACAAAAAAGCAGAAAATAAATAACACCAAGGATTTACGTGGTTCGGCCCACACCGGCCTACGTCCACGAGCGAGAGAGAAAAATATTTCACTATGACGAATGTGAAAGAGTACAAAACCCAACTCCCTTCTCTCTAACAGCTAGTCTCTTAATTCTCACACACAATATGAGACCCTAGTATCATATTTATAGGAGAGTGCCAGAACAGAAACTGCTAAAATAACAATAGAACAGCTGCTAAATCAACAATAGAAAAACTGCTAAATGACTAATAGGACAACTGCTAAATAAATCTAACTGCTAAATCTGATATTGAGATTCGAGTCAATCCCAACACATAAGTATTGTAGCAATCGAAACGTGACGAAATTTTAAACTTTGAATACTAATATTTATTCATGCATTAGTCGATACTATATGGTATCGACTGATATGTGACCATATTGCCGATCGATGTTAATAAGTAATTTAATTCTGCGATGTAGAACTTAGTTGCAATTGAGCCAAATCTATATATAATACCTTATGGGTGTGGATGTCATCAACAAGGCGAGCTATTAGAGCAGAAGATTTGACAATGTTGGGGATGCTAAGTGCCCATTCAAATGCTTCCTTGGTTGCAACCTCTGGTCCCATGCCGACGAGGGAATGAACTGCAAGCATTGGATAACCACTGCTCCTTACGGAAACACTCAAGTACTCCTCAAATGTAGGCACGTATCCCGTGTGAAACCAATTCGCTTCCAGAAAATAGGCTCTAACTAGAACTTTCATCTGATCATCAGCCCAACCACACATATTATAATTCTTAGAGATCTATCACTACAACAGCTATTAGAACTTGTGACTTAAATTTTATGCTTTTGGTAACTAATAACAAGACTGTCACTATAAATTAAATGTTAAAAGTACTTACAACTAAAAAAAACTATTGTCGCAGAATATTAGACGCCTGTAAGTTTTTGTGACCAATGATGTGTATGTATTGTGACTATAAACAAAGTTCTCGTTAAAGCATACTAGATTATTAGTTTTGGTGACCAACATCTCTAGTTGCAAAAAATAATCTTTTAGTGGCTAGAGTACTAATCACAAAAAAAAAAATTTAAAATACGTCTTCTTTTTGCCACAAAGTAGTAGATGTCTTTTGGCTATTTTATGTGAGGCAGAGGAATACATGGACTTGATGCATGTCAACAAACAAAGTTAGTTAAAGAGGAATGAAATTCTGCTCACTGCTTCTTTTGCATAGTATGTGTGGTAGGATCTTCCCAAATGGGTCATCTTGTCCTCCATTTCCTTCATTAGATCCGAGACAACCTTAAAACAAATCTGCATGTATTCTGGTAAATCGCTGATAGCTGCCACTTTCCACCTGTGAAATTAGTGATTAAGCATCTATGTATAGGAAAAGGAGAGAATGGGCGTGTGTGTGTATATATATAATATATATATATATATATATATATATATATATATAGAGAGAGAGAGAGAGAGAGAGAGAGAGAGAGAGAGATTAAGGTTTTAAATATCGATCAGTATTACTATATAGTGGTATCACCAATACTAATATTGCAATTTAAAACCCATTGACCTACAAAATGTATATTCTAATTGACGAAAAAGTCATTCTCATCACGAACTTATTACCTTTCTATTGTATCTGTGAATAGTTTGAGTTCTTCCAAGGTACCGTACACATCATAAATGTCATCTATAACTAAAGCTAGTTGTATAATTTTTGTCATAAAGCTTCTAGTTACGGACTGCTTGGGCTCATAATAAACCCCTAATATCCAGAAGTAGCACTCCACCAATCTATCCCTGGCAAAAGGTAACTTTGATGGAATGTTTGTCTCTCTCCACCACCTGAAAAAATCGAAGTTGGCAAAGATAAATTAAAAAGCATTATGTACGTACAATAGTAAGGTGTAAAAATGTCACAACTTAATATATAAATGAAATAAGCCCGAAAAGATTGGCCTAATGATCAAAGACCTAGAACTTGAGAGTTTGCTATCTTCAGGGACGAAGACTTCACATTCACATGGGTCAAAATTTCCTTTTTTTGCATATTAAAATGATGTACAAATTATGCCTTCCAAATGAAAAAGAGAGAACTCTCGAGGATTCATTAAATAAACAAATTAAAAGAGGGAGAAAGTGGAAGTAATTAAGCTTTTTGGAAGTTCCCAAGTAAATTAGATCAATTCAACTTAACCAATTATAGGCCTAAAATGGGTTTATTTTGATAATCTGGATTATTTATTTTATTGATCTCAATTTTTACATCTTCTATGGAAAAAATAAAATTGATCGAATATCGTTAAATGACTAAACAAATAACATTTATATTTAAAAAATAAACGGTCAATTGATGACACTGTTCATTAATTTTATAATACAAATGTACGTGATTTGTTTAGCCAATTAACTGTATCCGATCAAATTGATTTTTAACATAGACAATTTACATACTAAAATAATAAAATGAACGACTCAAATAATTGAAACGAACTCATTTTTAGATTCAGAATTAGAATTAACCCCACTGAACCAAGGGCAGGGGCCAATTTTTTTTTAAAAAAAGGTAATAATTTTTCACATGGAAAGTTTATATATATATATATATATATATATATATATATATAAAACAAAAAATTTAGAATAAAGCTCGGGGCATGGCCTTTTACTGTCTGAAGCTAGTTGCGTCCTTGACAGTCTCCAAGATTTTGGGTCCAAAATCTCTTATGTGCAATACATCACTCACTGGGAGCTGATTCATACACACACATATATATATATATATATATGACAGGATTAGTCTCACAGAGATTAACCTAGGTGCGTGTAAACTGATCCTAACACATCGATATATAAAAAATACACACACATATATATGTAAATGAAGTGATCATCACCTTGAAATTTCACTTATTTCTTTCTGGTGCAAGGTCTGTAACAGGTTGAAATCTAGTTTTGCCAGTTCTAGCAAGATAGGATCAGCATCAGCATCAGCTTGGTAGACATGGATGTATTGTCTGGCCTTTAATCTGGGCATTCCTTTGTGAAGGGGCACTTCTAGGGACTGTTTAACTTGCTCACTGAGAGGACAGTTCAAATGGTCCAACATAGACTCCAAATGCTTCATTGAGAATTCCAATGCTTCTTCCAATATTTTTTCCCCTCGCACTCTTAAATGTGATGCCTCATATAAACACAACAATGTTTTTGCATCTTCCTTCAACATGGACTTGAACTCGCCTTTCTCATCTTTGAAATTTCTAAATAAATCTAGTTTTCATTTAAAAATATATATATATGATCAGATACAAATTCTTTTAATACGAATTAAATTAACATTAAATCTCCATTTATTGCAAAATAAAATATTTTTTCTGTAAAATATCATACTTATTTTCTGTTATTTGATTGGACAAAAATTAAGGAAAATATTGTTAAAAGTAAAATGAATTTCGTCATATGGGTTAAAATGATTTATAGTAAAAAAGAACTACTACTCACATATTTTTTAAATGTCAATTAAATGCTAAAAAATATAAGACTTTTTCTTTTGGTTTTGAGAAAAGTCATTTTATATGTAAAACGTTTTACTTTAAAAACAAACAAAACTTAAAATTGATTTACCAATACTACAAACATACCAGAAGACACATGATAGCCTTGTTGCCTAAGAAGTCGAAAACGGAGAGCAATCGTATAGAGATCGTCGTCGTCACAAGCATCGGAGTCACCATTGATGTGTTTGCTGTAAATTGATTTCAGTGCTGTCTCGATCTCATTTTCAAAATGATGTGCCACACCAAGACGTTGGAGTGAATCAACAAGGATCATTTCTCCCAATCCCAAGGGATTATTTCTTGCATTACTTAGCTTCGCTCGTACCTCACTTTTTAGTTCCTCAACACAGCCTTCTTTCTTCGGTTTCGATTTCTGTTAAGGGTTTGCAAATTTAATGAAAAGAGGTCAAGCATCTCTAGAGTTAAATTTTCATTAAAAGCATGGATCGGGTAGCATTTGATCTATTAGAATGAAATTGAAGAGGAATGAAGTAGAAACTGAAATGAGTCTGGGATAAAATGAGGTAGTTTAGTGATCAATCGCAGTCTAATACCTGGTAAAATGCATGAATTATTACCAAAAAAAAATTGAAGTATATTTTTTCTACTTAAAACTGATCATTGCTATTAGGATCTAGAGTTCTAAATAGGTTTGACATTCCTTTAAACAAAATTTAATTTAATTGTATTTAATATTTTGAGTTGTACGTGTATTGTTTTTAGATGTCCACAGTTGTGTCCTATCCTATTAGATATAAAGATTTTATTGGACTTAAGTATCTCGAAGTACAAGCTGCATTTGCTTGGCGTATATACAAGTTGTACAATCTTCTTAGTGCGCTAAAGGGATGATTTTTATCTAACTGTTGCCTCTCTTTCACTAGCTAAAGTTTTTTTTTTTTTTTTTTTATTGAACCTTTCATTAATAAGAAAGGAGAACAACTGTCAGACCACAAAAGATTGGAAAAAAAAACCAAATCGGCACAATGACTTTTTACAAATCTTCAATGGGCTATAAAAACTTCTACTTTTAGCTGGAACTCAAAACACCGCGCTTGGCGACAACGTCTACCGTAGGAGAAGCGGTAACGGCGTCTTCACCTTACTTCTCCTGCAGACCTGACCGAAAAACACCCATAATTCCCACTGTGAGGAGAGAAAATACCTGCGACACCGCCGGAAAGACAACCCCCACACAAGAGGAAGATTCAAAGGACACCATGAATACTTGAAAAAAAAAAAGGCAAAACTAAATAAAAAATATAGATCAAAACATAACAAGAATACTAAAAGAAGACAACCAAAACACCCTCCCAAGCAAGACGACGAAACACCACCAGGGTTCAGAATACCACCCTCGGAGCAGATCTGATCGGAGCACTCCTCTCGGAGCAAATCTGGCCAGAAGACCATACTCATAACAGATCTAGCCGCCAAAGCACCCCCTGTAAGCGCGAATCTGCTCAAAGAGTTCAGGCCCGATTGCTCCGGTCGGGATGCTAAATAAGTATTAACTCGTTAGTCCATATGAGATTTTTATTGTCCATTTTGTTTGAATCATGTTTAAATTCAAATGGGTTTTATTAATATTTTTCGTTAACATGTCAAACACGTGTTGAAGAGTTACATCCTTATTTGTATAATTTATATTATTTATTTAAATAAATATAAAAAAACATAAATACACACCCTTATTTGTATATTAAATACTATAAAATAGAATATTTTGACAAATACTTATTCATTTATTTTATTTTGTAACTAACTAAAAAAAACAAAAGTTAGCTTTTTTGCTCACTTTCTTCTTCTTCTTCTTATTCTTAATTTTTTTGTTTTTGCAAATCATTATCTTTTACTTCTACAAATTCAACATGTATACAAACAGTTATAGCATAAAGAAAAAGTGACATTAAAATATATGAGAGAGCTAACACGTTGAATGATAATTTTCAGTCATATAGTTCTTATGCAATATATTTATCAAACGGTTATTCACTACACAATGTGTTGCACAATACATATGCAAATATAAGACCATTGAATCATGCATTGCACAATACTTATATAATAAATGATTTATTTACTATCCCATTTAATTTACCGTGACATCAGAAGAATAGGCGAGAAAATAATCTCCCCACACGCTAGGATGATAATTGGCGGAGCGACGAATAACATCGGGTGAAAAACTATTGGTAAAAGTAGATACTTCCATTTCTTCTCTTTCTTGGTTTTTTTTCTTTCACTTTTATATGGGTGTGTGACTATGAAGGATAAGAAATGAGTGAAGAGGAAATTAACTTCCTAATCAAACTAATATGTGGCCTTTTCTTTTTCACTCCTTGTCTGATGACATAGAGAAAAGAGCTCTTGTGCTCGCTATTTATAGTGCAAATTTTGGCATGTGGAAATCGTGAACGTAATCAATAATTAGCTCTTAAAATCAATGCTCCAATTTCTTTGAAATTAAAACAATAAAGAAATACCTGAAATATAGGATTTGGGGGGATTCGGGAGGGTGTGTTGAGTTCGCACTACGGGACAGAACATAGCTTGCAAATTATTGAAAGAATATATATTTTTTTAGTAAAAATTCCTACGAATTTTTTTACTTTTTTTAATTTTTTGGAAAAAAGTTAAAAAGGCTATTCCAAAAAATTTATCCCAAATAATTCCTTTTTTCTTTTTTATTAAAAAAATTAATTTTTTTAGACATCACAAGGAGTGCTAAATATATGTAAAACTATTTTTATATAGTTTATTTTAGTAAAAAGTCAAAAATAGCTATTCTAAAAAATTATTTATTTTTTTCTTCTTTTTATACTAAAAAAATCATTTTTTAAAAAAAATACGCCTTTTAGGCATCACAAGGAAGGCCAAACATATGAAAAACTACTAGCCAATTACTCTTACTTAAAAGGCTATATCAGAAATAATATAATTCAAATATCAATTTTGGATAAGAATCAAGAATAAAAAATAATTTAAAACGATAACTTACTAAAACTTAATTTAATTACAATTTAAAATTTTTATTAAAATTTGAGTTCACTCGATTAGAAATGAAAAATTCTGCATAGAATAGGTAGTTTTTGACTTTGAACCTTTTCTTGTGAAAAACTATCAGACTTACTAGCTAATCAGTGAACATAATGTCTTAAACTGTTTAGTCGTTTGTGTAAGTTAAGACAATATAGTTTACACATAATCTTTCTGGACATAGTTTGGTTCTCAAGTTGTGCTCATTTTGCCTAGGTAATTCTTGGTTTTTATGAGTACTTTTAGATAATGTAACCTTACCATTCTCATAGAAGTAGCATCTTTTTACTCAATAAGTGATAGAAGTAGCATCTTTTTACTCAATAAGTGATTTTTATTAAGAGTATCATGTCATATCCCACTTGAAGTGTCAAAATATCATAATTATTAGATGCATAACTTAACCTAATAATACTATAGGTATCACTTGTTAATCTAGGCAATCCAAAAGGAATAGTGAATTAGTTTTAAAAAAATAAATTATTATTTTTAAAAAAAAAATTAAAAAGCTTTTAATCTCATACAAAAATTAATGCACTAAGCACAAATAAAATAATGTAGTAAAATTAAAGAGGAAAGAAAAGAGTAGAACCTGCAGACACCAAGAATTAATAGTGGTTCAACTTCTTCACAAGCTTACGTCCACTCTTCAAGACTCCCCTTGATAATATGTACTATCACCAAATGCTTCACATGTGCATTCAAAAACTTTTACAACACTGAAGAGGTTTCACAAATAACTCATGTTTTTTAAACACTTTTCAGCTTCAACCTCAAAAGTGTAGCATATTTTATTAAAGTCTACGAGTGTGACTCATCATTCTTCTTACAATAAATATAGATGAGAATTTGAGAATTAAAACTCTCGAACACTCCTTATAAAGATTTAGTAATAAATGTATAAGAAAATGAGTGATTCTAGAGTTTAAAGATTTATAAATTTGAAAAAATGTTTAAGAGCTTTTAATGCATTTTGTTTTCAATAAAATCTGTAACTAAAAACTCAGAAATTAACTTATTTTATAACCCTGTTAAAATATAAAATTTTAATTTTAGGTGGGCCAAAATCTTGACCATCGTGGTGATTATGTTTAAAAAATATATATAAATAATAAAAATTACTAATTGATCATTTACTTGATCACATAAAAAAACAAAAACAAAAAAAAGGCTTTGTGCGTGGAACAAGGGTCCATGAACCATGCCCCGGAGCCTTTATTTATATATATATATATATATATATTTAAAAAAAAAAGTTAAAAACGTGGGAAGATAAAAAAAAAAAGTTGAAAACGTGGGAAGAACCCATTAGCTTTCTTTTTACTAGCTTAGGTACTACAACTAGCTCTCTTAACACATGATGTGATGTGTACTGAAAATTAAATAAATAATAAAAATAGACAAAAATCACCTATGTTATCCTCCCTCTCCCAACGTGGGCTGGAAATGTGTGTGGTGGAAAGTTTTACAATTTTCAAGTGTAAAATGAGTGGTGCATTTAAACCCACGTCTTCTCTCTTTAGAGGAAAATTTTTAAATACTTCTGAATTATAAGTAAGTGATATTATATAAAATTTTTGATAAATAAATGATTATAATATATACAATTTGGGTTACTATTTTTCTTTTAATCACCTAATAAAAGTAATTATTATATTTTTACTGTAAAATTTATTATTATCATATTAAATAAAAATATCACGTAAATTTACCATATAAAACTCTAAGAGCATCAAATAATTATTCCTTTAAAGTGTGGGAATTCCTACTATTCACTTCATGCCCCCATTATAAATTGCATAGCAGTGCACCAACCAAAGGGGCAGAAATCAAATAGGGTCATTTCGGCTTAAGCAAAAATTAAAAAAACCAGAGAGCATTTTTGAGGGAGTAAAGTAGCAGTTTTCGACGGTGAAAGAAAAGAGAATGCTAGGAACAGTTAAAGGCGAAAAAACAGTTTGCATATAGTAGAAGAATAAAAAGCGAGCATTCAGAGGGAGCGGAGATCAAGAAAGCATAAAGCATTTAGATAGTTTTATTCTCCAAATAAGTTTCAATGGTCAAAAAAAAATCATGAATAGCTTTGTGCACTCTAAAATAGTATTAAAATATAAAATTTGACATTGATTTTTCGATTAGTTTTGAAAGCTAAAATTAATTTAAATTTCCTATGGTTGAACTTATTTTTATTAAGTTTTTCATGACATTTAAATTATTAACTTTGTCAAAGTTACTCAAAATATGATTGTCAATATAACATTGAAATTTGAGTAAAACAAAAATGGACAATTTAATTTATTAAAATTAAAATTAAAAATTCAAGTTCTATTATAGAACTGCGGTTGACTCGATTCCAGTTCAGACTTGTGCCTGATCTGAATACGTAGGCAACCTGTTTAAATAAGTGTAATCACAAATAAAGTGAAACTTAAATTTTCACTTAAATAAATTAAAAAGTAAATTATTTAAATTAGTTACCTTAATTCTAATCCAGCTTTGCACCTGATTCAGATATATAGTCAACTTATTTAAATAAATATAATTACGAATTAAGTGAAATTCTAAATTTTTACTTACTTAAATTTCAAATATGAATTCACCAAAATCAGTGTGGTCACGAAACTTTGTGATCCCACTCAAATGCAGTCACAACATTTTTTGATCTATCCAAATGTGATAATTCAAAAATTAAATGAGTTCTATACTCAATAAATTCAAAAATCAAAAAATATTAAGTAAATAAATTTTTTTAGAACTACGTTGACTTTATTCTAGTCCAAAGATAATCTCCCCTTGGATATGGTAACCCATTTAAATGGGTACAGTTACAAAACTAAAATAAAAATAAAATTTAGAATTGGCATATGAATGGTATAAAGGAGTATGTACCAACCTGCTTGGAATGTGCTCTTTTTACAGTGATACCATAATTTTTAAAATTTTAAATTATTAAATTAATCTGTAAGATTTTTTAAAATAAATAAATAAATAAATTTATCTTTTTGAACTACATTTGACTTGATTCCAGTCTAGAACTAATCTCGACTTGGATACGTAGGCAACTCATTCAAATAGGTGTAGTCATAAAATTCTTGAACCCAAATATTCACCTAAATAAAATTCTAGTCTAAAATAACGGGTCATCTACCCATTACAAATTAAATTAATTTAAATTAAATTTAAAAATCAAATGAGTTTTATACTCATCAAATCTCAAAACTAAAATTAAAATAAATTTGTGAATTACACTTAGCTTGACCCAAATCATGGGTATGCAGGCTTCCTGGATTATTATTTAGATCCAGCTCTTAAAATAAATAAATTTAAATCACCCATGTGACTTGATTAAAATAGGAACATATAATAATTAAATAGTTGGAATCAAATGGTGTTCACTTTAAAGAAAGGAAGTAATTAATAGATATATTCTATCTTAAATGGGACCGACCTACATAATTAAAAAAGAGATTTTCGGCCAAAGATCCAAAAAAATAAGTTTTAAAGTGCAAGATCATCAACAAAAATTTTAACACGCAAGGTCCAATTGCGTTTTTTCTTCCGAAAATACCTTTCAAACAGATAAATTTATCTATTTTGCATAACAAAACAAATAAATTTAACTGTTTGATATTCATCTGTTTAATATGCAAACAGATAAATTTATCTGTTAGCATATGAACACAAACAATACAAACAATACAAACAAATAAATTTATCTGTATGCATATTTATACTTAGCAGATAAATTTATCTATTTGCATATAAGCACAGACAATGCAAACAGATAAATTTACCTGTTTTCTTTATACATGATTTGAAAAAGCACAGATAAATTTATCTGTATTCTTTATGCGTGCTTTAAATAAACGACAGATAAATTTATCTGTGTCTTTGTACATGTTTTGAAAAGACACTGATAAATTTATTTATGTTCTTTATACGTGCTTTCAATAAGACAGATAAATTTATCTGTATTCTTTACATGTGCTTTCAGTAAAAAAAATAGATGAATTTATCTGTGTTCTTTATATATATTTTGAAAAGATACAAAAAAATTTATCTGTTATACCGTATTTTGTTCCCAAAAGACCTTGCGTCTTAAAACTTTTATGCAGATGGAACTTACTTGTTAAAAAATTTTATATTGGATGAAAAATAGTAAACGGCCTATAAATTGGACTGTTCACTAATTTTTCGATTAAAAAACTCACTTGACGTGAGTGAAATTATGTTAAGTAATTAAATTTAAATTTTTACCTAACAAGCCTACTGAAAACTTAACCATTAGCAGTAGGTGACGGCATTTAATACTCTGAAATGTTACCGTTGAACCAACCCCCTTTTTAACATTCGTTGCAGGTGTCGACACAAGGCTTCTTGGTGTCGATACATAAAGATCTTGTCTTTGATTCTTAGACATAAGCGTCAACTCATGTTTCATAAGGTGTCGACTTAACTTTTGGCCTTCGGCTTCTGCACCTTAGTGTCGACTCAGACTAAATCTGGTGTCGACTCATTGAGTTCTTCAGTTTGAAGCTTAGTATCGACTCATATCAGAGTGGTATCGACTCAAGACTTCATGTCTTCTGTGGTATCGACTCACATCTATGTTGGTGTTGACCTAGTCCTTCATGTCTTCTGTGGTATCGACTCATGTTGACATTGGTGTCGACCCAGTTAGAACAGCATCGGCCTCTAAGCTTTAGTGTCGACACAACTTGAAGTTGGTGTCAGCTCAATCTTTTGCTTTTTTAGAGGACCACTTGGTGTCGACTCATGTTGTCATTGGCGTCGACACCAGTTGAGTGGTGCTCAGATGGTCACTTGGTGTCGATTCATTTGATTTTTGGTGTCAACACAAGTTGAGGATGTCTGAAGGTTAACTTGGTGTCGACTCATGTTGTCGTTGGTGTCGACACAAGTTGAATTACGCCAATGATGATAAAGTGTCGACCCATGTACTTTCTGGTATCTACCCAACTTGCTCTTCGGGCCATGACTTGGTGTCGACTCAAGCTGTAGCTGATGTCGACACAACTTGAATCTCGGTTCAATATTTAAAAGTGTCGACCTAACTGATCTTTGGTGTCGACTCAACCTGTTTTCCTGAAGAGCTTCAGACAAAGCGTCAGAATTGTCGATCCTAAACTTAATGGTATTAACACTTGAGTTATCAAGCGGGCTCTATCTATAAGTGTCGACTCAAAAGCTAATTGGTATCGACTCAAAGTTTTTGTTTAAGAACATAAAGTGTAAACTCATTTAACATGAAGTGTCGACTTATAAGCTTAATGGTGTCGACTCAACTGTTTTGGAAAATATTTTATTTCTTATCTTTTTAAACTTTAATAGAAAATGCTCTTAAACAAAAATCATCAAAATTCATTAAAAAAACCCTTGAGTTAACATCACTATATTATCATAGGAATTGGTAGAAGATTTTACCTCCTCAGTGATGATATTGAGTCACACGCAATTCGATTGTCCCTTTAAACCAAGATCTTAAGATCACCAGTTAGTTAGGTTGGGTTGCCCTTGAGTCGACTCTAAATTCATAGGCTTTAAGCCCATTTCCCTCGATGAACGATTAACTTGCTCTCCGATTAAATCTTTAGTTAATGGATTCGATATATTGTCTTTAAAATTTGTATATTCGATGGAAATTATTCTACTGATGTGATGTGTACTGAAAATTAGGTACTACAACTAGCTCTCTTAACACATGATGTGATGTGTACTGAAAATTAAATAAATAATAAAAATAGACAAAAACCACCCATGTTATCCTCCCTCTCCCAACGTGGGCTGGAAATGTGTGTGGTGGAAAGTTTTACAATTTTCAAAGTGTAAAATGAGTGGTGCATTTAAACCCACGTCTTCTCTCTTTAGAGGAAAATTATTAAATACTTTTGAATTATAAGTAAGTTTTATTATATAAAATTTTTGATAAATAAATGATTATAATTTATATAATTTGGGCTATTATTTTTCTTTTAATCACGTAATAAAAATAAATTATTATATTTTTACTGTAAAATTTACTATTATCATATTAAATGAAAATACCGCGTAAATTTACCATATAAAACTCTAAGAGCATCAAATAATTATTCCTTTAAAGAGTGGGAATTCCTACTATTCACTT
>JAULJZ010052189.1:0-13962 GCA_032270985.1 Heliamphora pulchella
CAAAAAAAACAAACTCACCACCAACACTTCCTATGACTAGACAGAAAAAGCAAATGCCAACTTTTTGGAATCACTAAAATTGGTGCATCGAGCCAACCATACCATAATGATTGTTATTCATGGTCTTGGTCCGCTATCATAAGTCATAAAAGCACTTTGGACCTTGTCTAACTATAATGTAATAGCTGCAACTCAAAAAACCCCGAGTCTCATCCACATTCTATAATGACCCTTTAGGACCTTCACATATGTGATTTACCATAGTTTAGTAAACTTATTAAAGCATACTAAACTTATTAAAGAGTACAAAACTAAACTTATTAAAGCTCCATGCATGGGAGACTATGTTTACTAACAACGTACACACCACGTAAATAAGTTTAAATATAGGCCCAAACAACACAACCAAACACAACATAGTATTAAGAGTACTACCAGCAACGACAGTATTAACACATTAAAATTTATTTGTGAACAACGTAGAAAACTCTCAAAGACTCTCAAAGATTCATTATCCATGTCTTCCTCATATGCTCAAGTATCTCCAAGAAGATCTCTCTCCAAAGGACATTAGAATACAACTTCTCTAATACCTTTGCATATGTCCCTCCGTCAATGTCAGGGATTGCTCTCAACACATCCATACATTCCTTCATAAGTCTTCCCCTAGGTTCCTCTGATGCTGCAGCTGATGCACTACCACTAGCAGTAAAGGTTGTGACTGCAGATTGTTGGGTTAGGAGTTCCATTTACATGATTTCTAGCTTTCTCTTCCCAGTAGCATTAAACTCATTTAATGCATCAGATATTTTTGCAGTGAACGAGTCATGCTTTTGACTTTTGGTGGTAGTAGATGAACCTCCCTTACCCTTATTCTTACTCTTGGCCTTACCTTTTCCCTTGCCCTTCCCCCCTCAGTGCATGGTGAACTATCCACTTCGACCTCATCAGGCTTACCTTGTGTCATAAAATTTGGATAAGAACTATCGGTGCTCGAAGACACTTTATTTGATAGGGGCACTGTTGGAGGCAACACAGCCAAGATCATTATTTTTGTAAACGATTTTTCGAGAAAAAAATAACTGAATAGGCAATCGCCAAAATGGGTTTCAGATAAAACTTTTTGATTTCGAACGATAAAAAAAAAACCCGTTCCACCAAAGTTAATTTTAAAAGAATACATTTTTGGTCGATTCTCCAACTACGATTTTTGATTCTGAGTTGAAGCTTCCGTCTGACCTTCTACTGTATTCCGTTATGCAATTCCCGAATATAGTGTGGGTTACGATCTTTTGAGAACTCGTACCAGTAGAACCTGATCAGCTTTAGTCTTGAAGACAAGTTCTCAATTTGGTTCAGCCTACCAGCATATTTATAAGGCTACAGTAGGGACCTGTGGAGTAATTATGATAAAGATTTTTAGTGTAATCCAGATACATATTAAGCGATTTTTGCAATTAAGCAAACCTCTCAGTGGTATTTGTAATTATAAAAACCTTACAGC
This sequence comes from Heliamphora pulchella, assembly GCA_032270985.1. Taxonomy (NCBI): domain Eukaryota; kingdom Viridiplantae; phylum Streptophyta; class Magnoliopsida; order Ericales; family Sarraceniaceae; genus Heliamphora; species Heliamphora pulchella. The sequence continues at coordinate 1,505 of JAULJZ010052189.1, forward strand.
GATTTCTGCAATTTTCATAAAACACTAAATTACAATTCACACTGCTAAAGAATTATAATTGCACACTAAAACCATCTTACATTGAGCTCCTGTTATTAAATGCTTAACTCATCTCCTCACGTTAAGATTCTCGATACCCGCTAATTAAATTTAATTGCTGACAATTTAATTTAATCGACATCTTTAAATTCCTTAAGCCCTTTCGCTTAATTTATTTGACCGCCAGATAATCAAATTCACCTGTAGGGTTTGGCCTGGTCAAAACTTATAAACTTTCTTAAGGGGGTATCGTCAATCCCGATCATTCGAGACGTGAATTCTGTCAATACTTAATATTCACCATATAATTAATACCGCTATCCAACTCATCGGAAATATAGACCCATATAAGATCGCACTCTCTAATGAATCAAAATAATGAATATTAAATATAAGCAAATCAATAATTATTTCATAATTAAGAGTATAAGTACTTTCATAATAATCTTGAGGTGCAAATTAATTTATATAGTCAGTATAAAATTAATTACCAAAATGTGTCCCGTTCAATACAAACAAAATGTATTAGTACAGAAAGTCGGAATAATAGGCGATACTATTATTTGTTCTCTGTAACCAAAACAGGCCTCCTAAAATTTTGTGCTACAGTTGTACTGATGGTATGTTCATTTCTATCTAAACTGTGAATAAATACTTATATTCTACAAAAACTTAAAATCTAGTCTTTTGTGTGCAAGCCGTACTCTACACTTCAAATTAAATACTGTACAGAATAAAGAATATCCATGCATAATATTAAAGAAATAATATTACATACATTGCTCATTAAGATTATCATAAAATGAAAAAATTAATTTTATTAAAATAAAATTAAATACTAAAAATATGATTTTCAGTATATAACTCTAACATGCACAAGGTTACCAGTAGACGACGTGTCACCGAAAATACGGCCCAATGCGTGATAGTGTGGCATCCCTTTCTTTTTGAACCTCCTTGCATAGGAGTTCACTTGGACAGCGGAATGCGATCAACAAACATATTATAGGAAAAACTAACTACTTCAACCAAAATATCTTAACGTAATTTGAAACGAATGTCTTTTGACTCATCTTAAAAAATCGTTCCCACACTTCATTCGGAGCAGTATTAGTCAATAGCATGTTGTCCCAAACAACCCCATTCTGAGACTTCAAAGCATTAAATTTGTTGAACAAAGTGCGTAGCTGGTTATATTTGTTTCGCAATTGGTCTTGAGTATATTTGTAACCCGTTCGTGAAACCATTTCATCTATAAGCCTTGCCTAAGCTTGTTTCGTAAACATCCCCGTTTGTCGGCTATGCTTTGACTTGACCTCGTCAATTATAAGTTAGATGAAAAATGACTCGTTCCTGAGGTGCATAGGGTTGTACTCAATTCAATACCAAGGTCAACAATATCTTCAGTAGACATTACGATTCCACCCACATTCCTTTTCATTTCTTAGGTTCCCATAATAACACACAACTTGTTATGCTATGGTATATAATGTCCAAGAAGATCTAAAGTATGATTTGGCAGCCATGTATGGTTTGCAAATGAGTGGTCTGTATATGTGGAATGAAGGCACATATACAAGATTAATTCATAGGATCCACAAAGTGAAGCCATTATGTGTGTAAACATGTAGACAAAAGTGCATCATTTACATCAGTGACAACATATATGAACAGATCCACAAAAATTAGTCAATGAAATAAAGAGATCCACAAGACTTAGTCGATCCCCATCAATAGGGACAGATCTCATCGGTTTGGGACAACTCATACTCTAATAACAACATATATCGTATACATTCATACCTACGTCTCACTATACAACATGGACACGAATATATAATAAAACTAACAACCAGTACAGTTTTCAAGATGAGTGAGTAGTTGAGTTTTATATACAGTGGTTGAATTTGAGCAGACGAAGTTTGAGATGAAAACCACTAAGATTGACAGCAACAGATCTATGTCGTAACAGAGGAGATGATGTAGATCAGTTATGAACAAGAGAGAGAGTTTCAAAGAGAGAAGAAATGGATTACCTCTGGTGGTTTCTTGAGGAAGATTGATTACGTGCTGAGTTGGTAAACCTAATTCTAACAAAGAAGAGTAAAGTGGTTCTCAGTAGCTTCGAGTTGCTTCTGTTCACGGAGCTCGTCGCCCTTGCCGAGTTTTGAACCGTGTATTGCTGCAAGAATTTGTGCCTCGTACTGTTCAGGCGTGTTTGGTTGTTGCGGTTTTTTAATTTCGAAAATGGATGAATACTTATTTTTTGTGTTTGCAAAATTTCAAAAATTTTGAAAGTAGTTTTACGTTTTTGTAAACATAAATAAAGCACCAAACGGGCTTTTGAAGTTGGGTGCTTGAAGAATTGAGCTTTGGTAATTCAGTCCAAATAATATGTCCATATTACTCCATTAACCCACAGCTCATCACTTTAGTTGGGTGCTTGAAGTTGGGTGAGAAAGGTTTGCTCTTTTATTTATTTAGTGTAGGGGTAATATTGGAAAGTTATAAAATTAATTTAATTTTATAGGTGCAAATCAAATATGTATTAGTTTAGTCTATTGTCAAATGCTCTATAAATTAACATGTGAATAATTAATTCAACTTTATTATTAATTTAATTTCAATTATAATTTTTATATTAATCACATTTTATTATTAATTCAATTCAATTTACACCGATTATCAAACGAGATTTTAATTCAATTCGAACGTTTATTGGTTAATTCGAAACATAGCTTCCATGTTTGTAACAAGTCATATAGCTTAAAAAAAAAAAGAAGTCAACAGGGAAAAAATAAAAGTTAAAAGTCACTTGTAACCTCTCATTCACTTCCAAGGTCTAAACAATTCGCCCCCGCGATTCTGCTCACAATTCTTACCCCCTCTGCCCATCTCACGCGCAAATATCTTATATGCATTTCTTTCATATGGATTGTATAGTTTCTACCTACAATTCATTGTATTTACAATCTGTTTCCAGTTATCTATCACTGATTATTGCACTTTACCAGTATCAGTTTCGTATTTTATCTGGATTTTAGTTAGTTTTCTTGGGATTTGATCTTGGTGTAGTGTTTGCGATCTTGGTTCTGTTCGCGATCTTGGTGTGCTAGATCTGGGAATGAGTTAGCTACTTATGTTGTAGACTGAATAGAGTTGTATAGATGTCTCATGGCAATGCCAGCGGGATATGTGGTTGCGTCTGATAAAATGCAGTTTACAAGTGGTGGCGGCGGCGGAGGCGGAGGTGAGATCCCCCACCACCGTCATTTCGGACAGTGGTTCCCGGACGAGCGAGACGGGTTTATCTCGTGGCTTCGTGGAGAATTCGCTGCCGCCAATGCGATAATCGATTCATTATGTCATCATTTGAGGTTGGTTGGTGAGCTTGGGGAATATGATGGGGTCATTGGGTGTATACAGCAGAGGAGGTGTAATTGGAGCCCGGTTCTTCAAATGCAGCAGTATTTCCCAGTAGCGGAGGTGATGTACGCCTTGCAACAGGTGACTTGGAGGCGGCAACAACCGTTTTTTGATTCGGTCAAGGTTCCGGCTAAGGACTTTAAGAGATCTGGCTTTGGGTCTAGGCAAGGACAGAGGGTTGAACTTGTTAACGAAGGTATTAACTCAAATGTAGAAACTCATATTTACGATGCCAGTGGTTCTTGCAATTTGGTGGGTTTGGAGAAAGGAGAGAGATTAAATGGAAAAGAAGGAGAAGCTAAATTGGGGAGGGAAGTTGTGAATTCGAACCAGGCACTTCTTTCAGAGAGCAGAAGAGGTAACGGTTGTGTGTGTTATTTCTTTTGTGGTGTTTATTGATTTCAAGTGAGCCGATCAGCTGTTCATAGTTAATATTCATTAATAAATTTGGAAAGTTTTGAGTATATTTCCTTTTATATGAGGAGGAATATAACTTTTGACTTATGAAACACATTATCTGGGCTACATTTGCATAAGTTTTATATTGGTATGTTTGAAAGGCTATATATATGAATCGTCCATGACTTGCCAATAACTCTTCCACGTTGGAGCTAACCTCTCAATTTGGAATGTGTGTAGCATTGTGTACGGGGTTGAACTGTAATTGTATTTGTAAAGTAGGTCAGATTTAGTGCAAACGAGCCCTTCAATGGATTGAATCACCTGAACAAGGTGTCAAACGTAAACTGGCCGGCGACGAATGCCGAAAACCACTCTGATGATAAAGTTGAAAGTGAGCTTTTAAAAAGATATTGACAATAACCTAATTGACAAAGTTTTGGTTAGAGTGTTTTTTCACACATCTTTTGCTTTGGGCTTCAGCTCCCTTTTGTAGGAGCTGGGGGTTGTACCTTTCCTTTGGCGTCATGATGGGTTGGTCCCATCGTAGGCCATACCCTGCGAACGGCTTGGTCAGGCCTATATAACCCAGATCAACTATTGTACGAATTTGGTCTAATCGCATTTAATACTATTTGCTCGGCCATGCTATCCTCAATGATTGTACGGTCTCTATTTGAATAAGTTATCTTATCCGTACTAAACCTGTAGTCCAGCTCTCCATGTACTGCTCGATCATGCGTGAGTTGTTGTCCTTGTTCTGGTCTTCGTGGCCCATATATTAAGACCTTCTTCTTACATATCGTTGGGCCTTAGGTGGGCCAGCCCAAGTTGAATTCCACTCCCTTCATTTACCCCTCAGATCTCTTCTTGCTTGGCATGAGGAGAGCTGAAAGTCTTTATTGCTCTTTGGGTAATTATGACTGAGATTTGGACGACCGCTTCGGCCCCCGGGATTGGAGACGCCGTTTCGGAGCATTGGATGCGGTGCTTCAGTTCTGCCACGTGTCACTTGCTGATTATAACACGTAGTGGCATTTGTGTATTCCTAAGGTCGGGCAAACCTGAGGTGATTGTTGGCAAACCTGAGGTGATTGTTGGGCACATGGGGCCTTAGGACTCCCTCGCTTATAAAATGGGCGCTCATACCCTCATTTGTATCTTTTACAAATCTCACTTTTCTCTGAGGGCTCTTTGCCTGAAAATTGCTCTGTTTCCACGAACCACCACTGGCGACTAACTCCTCCGTGAGCCACCACTAGCGATAAACTCCTTTGCCGTACACCATCGTCTCTAACTCCGATGTTTCGTAAGTTTTTTCACCTTTTCACCTTTAAAAGTCTTTTCTTCTCTTCCCTCTTTTGGGCGTCATTGACTTCATTTCCGGTGCTGGTTTACCTCTCCCTCTTCTCCAGAACTGTTGATTTCTTTTCTAGGTTGGGTTTTGGGTAGATTTTTCCCTTTTTTTGCCGTTTTTTCTTCGTCGAACCTTTGAATCTCACTTAAGATGGGAAAATTTGTTACAGAGGTTAATACATCTTCTGTATTGGCCATTTTTTTGCCAAGTATAACATCCCTCCCTTTGTTACAATCCTTTTCTACAATGAGACTGATTGGAGGGAAACCAACTTGGGGAGGGAAAACGAAATAGCCTTCTCCATTGCCTCATTCATTGAGGCTGGGGTTCGGTTCTCCCTAGATCCACTCCTCGGGGAGATGCTTGGCTAATGCCGGATCACCCCTCACGAAGTATCCATAAACTTCATAAGAGTGGTGATGGAGGTGGCTGAGATAAAACGACACTTTGGTTTGAATCTCGGGATCCCTGAGATCTTCCTCTGCTACACATTTGGCTACAACTAAGATTCAACCACATTTTACCTCCACCATAGGATTCTCGTCCTTAGGCTGGTATAGGACCTCCTTGAATTGGACAAGCACATCACATATTACATTTTGGTGGGGGGGACTTAGAGTTCAAGCCAGACCATGCCAGGCACTTGGGCTAAGCTGTCTCCTGAGTCCCCGAAAAACCAGATTGGTTCGGCTGCATTCAATAGCTGAGCTTGGTGCTCTCAACTTACTTTATATGGTGTGCTATGCCCTCAACCTCACCAAGAGGTTTTTTCCTTAGTGGAAGAATAAAATCGTGTGTGCCCAAATGGCGAAAATCATATAATGTTGGTGCAGGCTCCGGCAGAAGGGTTGTCCCTTCATTTGGCGCTGTTTGTGGGAAACCAACAAAACCTTATTACGGACCCTCAATGGCGACCCCGTCAAAGGTGGCATCTGTTTTGGATGATCGTGTAGAACAAAATTTTAAAGAAATGCATTGGTCTCATTAACACTCGAGGCGGGCGGATAAGAGGCCTTTCTACAAAACTACGATCTCCCTCGAACACGATCTCGCTAGGGAAGCAACCCTCCATGCTATGGGGGAGGAGATATTGAAGCTCAGATCACTCGAAACGAGTTCAAGTGACGAGGGGTGCAGTTACACTCCCGCGAGAACACGACGTGGCCGAGATCCTCCTAGAAAAAATGAAGGGTTTAGGTCAGCTACTCATGCCACCTCCGATCTGTGGGGGTAGTTATCTGAGAAACGAGCATGCCCACCGGTGCTGAGCATGAAGAAAGGCTGACAACCTCTCTGTTCGTTGAACATGTGGAGATAACTGAACCACCCAGGAGCTTTGCTCTGCTGAGGTTTAACTCCTATGACGGACGTTCAGACCTTCACTCCCACATAAGCCATTACAGACAAATGATGACCTTGTGGAGCGGCAATGATGATCTCATGTGCAAAGTCTTCCCCTCTAACCTAGGGGAAGCCAGACTGAGATGGTTTGATCGGCTACCTCCCTAGTCATAACGAGCTGGCGGGACCTTTCAAAGGAGTTTATTGCTCGATTTATCACTGACACGAAGATACCGAAAGAGATTGACTCTTTGATGGGGCTCAGGAAGGGGATGAAGGAGCCCCTGCGCGAGTACACTAGGAGATACTGGGAGACATACAATTGTGAGAATTTATTATTAGGGATACTTTCTCGTTCTTAGGATTGTTAGAATATGTTATTATTGTTTGGAATTTTTGTCATTATTGTAATTTGGTTTCCTAATTAGTCTATTACTATTATTAGGATTTCTATAATCTATAAATTTGATATATTCTTTCATTGTAATTCAAGCTTTTGTATAGCAATAATACCTTTAACTTTACTTTCGTGGTATCAGAACCCTAACTTTGCAATAATACCTTTAACTTTGGTTTCCTCCCTCTCGCACCGACGATCCCCTTTGCAGTTCGCTCTTTCTCTGTAAACCTTTGCCAGTTCCCAAACCCTAACCTCTGAAAAGCCAGTATGCACCTTAGCCTCGATGCAAACCCTAGCCGACAACCCCGCTGACCTCCAACGACTCCTTTCAGCACTTGTCGATCTCCAAACCCTAGCCAACAACCCCGTCGACCTCCAACGATTCCTTTTCAGCACTTGCCGATCTCCAAAGCCCTAGCCACTACATTTCTCGCCTTCGACGACCTCCGGCGACCACTTTTCCAACACTTCGACAACCACCTTAGCATCGACCATAGCCTCTCTTGGCTTGGTCGATTTCCCACGACCTCTTTTGGGACATCAGTGACTTCCAGCAACACCGCTGACCTCCGATGTTACTCCGACGATCACCGGCAACCCCACAGGAACTTCTCTCCAAGATCTCTGGCCTCTCTTATTGGTCTGTGTTTGGTACTATGGTGTGTGGCTACTGATTTGCTCCTGTTTGGTATTCGATCTAATCCTGTTTGGACTTTGGCTATTGTTTGGCAATCTTTAGTTCTGTTTGGTATTCGTTTTGGTTTGTGTGGTATTCGTTTTGGTTTATGGGCTTGATTTGGCTTTTATTTTTCGTGATGGTCGACGATAAATTGCAAGCCATTAGCATCCGCCTCAATAGATTTAATTATTCTTATTGGTCTAATGTTATGAAGAATTTTCTTCTTAGCAAAGGTAGATGGGGGTATGTCACTGGCTCCACCGTTCGACCTACAAATCCAAAAGCAGAAGGGAATGAGGCATCGATTGCAGTTTGGGATATGGAGAATGCACAGATACTTGGTTTCATAACTCTGTGGAACCAAGTATTGGAATGAATTTATCTAAATATACCACTACCAAGAATGTGTGGGATTATCTTCAAAGCATGTATGCCACCTCTAATTTTGCTAAACAATATGAGTTAGAGCTGTCTATTCGAAGTGCTAAGCAGAATGACAAATCAATTCAAGACTTTTATAATGAGATGACCATTTACTGGGATCAACTGGCTCTTATGGAACCTCTTGACTTGCAATTGGTTAATAGTTACCTCTAGTATCATGAAAAGCAACGCCTCATATAGTTTCTGATTGCACTCCGTGATCAATTTGAGCTACTTCACGGTGCTATCATTCATCGCTCTCCATTGCCTTATGTCGATGGGGCTACTCACGAATTTGTTGCAGAGAAGATAAGGTTTAAGGTTGCTCAAATGGCTGTCTCTTCTTCGTCAGTCTTTGCCACCCCGTCAGTTGGTTTCAGTTCTCGCCCTCCATTGTTGCCCACTCCCCCTCCTCATGTGATTCAAGTCATGGGGAAACCAAAGGCCTGCGTTGCTATGGATGAATGCAGTTTTTGTCACCAGAATGGCCATTGGAAGTCTGCCTGCCCTAAGTTAGCATCGAAGGGCCGCCCTTCCTCCTCAGTCACCTCTCGTATCTCTGCATCGGCTTATCGTCCTCCTGCTTCCCTTGCCACACCTGTCTTCCATAGCACCACATCTCTTTCTCCTCAGTTGCTATTAGATTAGCTTCAGGCTATACTTGCTTCTTCTGTGACTCAGTCGCATGCCTCCATGACTACCTCCCATTCAGGTTCGCATATTTCTTCCTTCTTAGGTATATCCCCTTCCACATGGATCTTCGACTCTGGCTCTTCCCACCACATGACTTCTGATTTATCGTGTCTTCGTAGTTGTGTTTCTTCATCTTCTCCTATTACTGTTCACATGGCAAATGGTGCCCTTATGCAAGTTATCTCTATCGGTTGGATTGTTCCATCCTCTTCCTCTTCATTGTCTATTTCTAATGTGTTTTATATACCGCAGTTATTTGTTAGTCTCTTGTCTATTAGTCAACTATCTGATTCTGGTTTTGATGTTCTTTCTCTTTCACTGGTTGTGTTGTACAGGACCGGACGTCCAGGAAGCAGATTGGGATCGGGCGTAGAGCTGGTGACTTATACATTTTGGAGAGTCTACATTAACTTTGCTTTCAACCATGACATTGAGAACTGCAACGAGGAGTTGGCTGTTGCTTCGTTCAAGCACAACCTTCTGCCTGGAAGCAAGTTGAGAGCTTCTTTAACCAAGAATATGTCCCAGAACATCTCGGCATTAATGAGCAGGGTGGAACAGTATATCAGAGCAGAAGAGGAGCCGAGCACTCCAACCCCTGGGAAATAGTGATCATAATCTTCAAGAAACCAATCTATAAGATCCTCCCACAGATTAGGGATAGACCATACTTCTCTTGACCAACCAGAATGTCCGAAGACGCCATCAATGCAGCCATAAAGCAAGTGATAAAGTGAAGATGCTCCCATCACAAGGAGAGAGGCCATAAAACAGAATAATGCAAGGCACTCAAGCGACACCTGGAAGATTTGGTCACGCAGAGCCACTAGAGAGAATTTGTAGACGAGAAAGCCTACCAAAGAGAAGCCAGCTAAAGTACCCCAAGCCGAGCAAGCTCCAAGGCCAGCCCATCGTGGAGTCATCCACATGATCCACGATCTTGTGGACCTAGGACAGAATAATGCAATCCGTGGACAGATGAAGAGGTTGAGTCATATGAAAGAGGTGATGAAAGTCGAAGTTGGCAGCAAGAGGCCAAGGACCTAGGGGTATTCAATGCAGATTTCGTTATGTGAAGAAGATTCAGAAAGGTTGCAACAACCCCATAATGACGCACTGATGATTTCCTTGGATCTCCTCGTATTAAATGTTAAGACGATGCTTGTTGACTAGGGGAGCTCGACCAAAATCATGTACTATGACCTCTTCAAGAAGCTCAGCCTTAGCGATCTTGATCTAACCTCGGCCCTCACCTCGCTTATCGGGTTTAACTCATAACCAGTATGGCCTTCAAGGCGAATTGTAGTGCCAGTCCGATGAAGGACGGTTGAGGTCTTAACCAACTTCCTGGTGGTGGACGTGCGCTTAGCGTACAATCCCAACGTAGGTTGAACTTGGTTGCATGAGTTAAATGCGGTCCCCTCCACCCACCATCAGATGCTAAGTTTTCCACAAACGGCGCCAAATGAAGAGACCACCCTTCTGCCAGAGTCCGAACCAAGATATTGTTCGATTTTCACCACTTAGGCACACATTTGTTCTTCCACTTAAGAAAAGGCCTCTTGATGGGTTGAAGGTGTAGCACACTTTATAAGGTGAGTTGAGAGCTTTTAGCTGGGCAATATGGGATTTCAATTTGATGGAATTTCATTGCTGATCCTTATACTTGAAATGTTTAGAACAGAGAATCTGTAAAGTCAAGTGTTTTATCTATCTTCATCCTCACTTGCACCCCCTTGTCAGGCCTAGCTACGCAAACTGGTGCACCTATGAATGAATTAGGGGAGTCTTAATCAGAGTAAAGATCGGTGAGAGTTGCATGTATGGTAATGAGGGGGGACCAAATTAAAATTTAATGTTCCATTATTTTGATGTATGCAAAGATACAAATTACTGCTTAACACTTGTTATAATAAAAGTGCAACAATATATAATACTGGTTTTTCCATATATTAACTTTTATAGCCTTAATAGCCTCGAAAAATGCTTTAACATGACCGAGAAAAGCAGTATACATGGATGTGCCGGCAGGAAACAATTTGTTTGTTGGCAGCAATATATATATCTTATTTTCTTTCTTACAGTCATGAGTTATCATTGCATCAAATACATGATATCTCTGGACGCATGATGCTGCAAGATCAGCATTTTAGTTCCTGTAGTTTGCCACTATTTTCTAGCTGTCAATCAGAAAGGCATGACAAAGTTTTCATCTTCCATTTAAATTTTTTTTTATTTTTTTTAAAACAAACAGATATATAAACTCTACTTTAGATGAAAGCTGTTCTTCGCTGTAGATAATAATATATGTTTGGTCTTTTATTATATTTGTTGTAATTAAAATAGAACTAGATGCACTCTTGCAGAAACCTTGAAAAATTTGCCATCAATTAAAATGATGCCATGTTTACGGGGAAAAGAAAAAAAACAAAAACATCAGTGGTTCTTTAAGAAGAAGCGGGGAAATATTGACTTTTCGGGTATGGCTGTGGAGCAGATGTGGTTTCAAAATCTCAAGAAGAAAGCTTTGTCAAAATTTCTGACAATTCACTTGGAGCGAAGTCTTGCAATTCCGAACCTGAGGTGGAAAGGCAGGATGATGGATTCACCTCAGACTCTGCTAAAGGTTTTTCTTTTCCATTATTTTTCGGTGTCTGTGTGTGCGCTTCTGTGTGGAGGTTGTCTAATGATTAAGAATTTTGAGCTATCCAAGGGGTGTATGAATGCCTAGAACTGTTTCTAGTAGCTCACACTGTTACCTTTTAACTCATTGATTAGATACGATTACATATCACTTGTATTTTTCATTTATAATATAAATGTCAATCACTAGACCTCTCCCTCTTCTCTCTCTTCTGATGTTACCGGGAATGGCATCAGCTTATCATTTAAAGTCTCTAATTCCATTTCTCTCTCTCTCTCTCTCACAAAAGGGCCTCGCGGTGTGTCTGTGGAGAATGATGCCCATTCTATACAACATCCACGTGAGAAGCAGAATCCTGCTATTAGACCTAAAACTTTTGTGGGCATGGAGACATTAATTGGAAAGGAGGTAAGAATTCTCTATTCTTTAGTATTATCCAAAATAAAAACCATTATTGTTTTAGTAGCATTTTTTCATAAAATTTTGCTGAAGCATTAACTATTACTTATTTTGATTCTTCTAGTTCTAAGACTTGCCCATGAATAGGTTAATGTGGTGGATGGAATGAAATTGTATGAAGACCTCTTAGATGTCTCTGAAGTTTCAAAACTTATTTCATTTGTAAATGATCTGAGAGCTGCAGGGAAAAGAGGGCAGTTTCAAGGCAAGTTCATCAAAAATTCTCTTTTATTTGAAGTAAAAGGAACTAACCGTTAACCACTCCCTCTGGAGTTTCCATAGTACTGTGTGTATGTTCTCTGAAAGTTTGTTCCTATGAATTATATCCTATGCTTGACTAACCAAGCTGACAAACGACCCTGCATTTTTCATTCCACACTAGAACAAAACTTCTACTATTACCATCACTAATTTGCATTTGTTGCTTTGGGATCTTCCTGTGGACATATTGAGATCATTCTATGATGGGTTCATTCTTATTAATAAGCACAATCATTTCATTCTACTTGTTATAGTAGTGTCCGACATATGTTGGATGGCTTAGACTATATGTTGGATGGCTTAGACTCGTGGGTTATGTGTTGAACACCCTACATGG
>JAULJZ010052220.1:0-13960 GCA_032270985.1 Heliamphora pulchella
AAATAGTTTGAGAAAGAAACCAAGGCAAGGATACACGAAGATCCGGATCGGTGCCCACTCGCCGGGATCGTCGTGTGTGTCGGGATATACGTGAGAAGATCATTGGGTCGTCTCAGATCGTTGTTCTACATCAAAGAAACTTGAACAAGTTTCTTGAAGGTATATTTAATAATAATGTATCAGTTTAATGTTATCGTTTTTCATGAAAAACGCACGCGCCATTTTTTACGGTCACGGCGCCGGTTCTTAATTTTTCTTCCGCGTTCCAACAGGGTTTACATCCCAATGGACTGCACTTGGCACTCCGCAGTAGAATGGTGTAGCAGAAAGAAGAAATTGCTTATGGAAATGATAAAGTCCATGATGAGTTATTCAGGATTACCTGATTCGTTTTGAGGACTCGATATAGAGACAACGACTTACATTATGAATTTGGTACCTTCTAAGTTAGTACTTCTACTCTCACAGAATTGTGGACTGAGCATAAGCCTAGTTTGAAACACATTCAGAATTAGGGATGTCCAACACATGTGTTGAAAGAGAATACGGGTAAGTTGAAACTGAGGACGAAAGTCTGTTTCTTTGTAGGGTATCCTAAGGGAACAAAGGGTGGTATGTTTTATAATCCTAAGGATCGGACTATCATTTATAGCACCAATGCCCAATTCTTAAGAGGATTATATTATGGATCAGAGGCCCAATAACAAAATTATTCTGGAAGAACTGAGAGAAAATACCAGTAGAATGGAAGAGGAATCACAAGTCACTGATATTCTATTACTTCATCGTAGTGGAAGGATTATCGGGACACGTGCAACTCAAGAATAGGGTGATGATGCACAGAGTTTAGATTCTCCACAGCGTGTTACTGCTAGTATACAGACACAGGTAGTGCCTTGTCATAGTGGGAGGGTTATTCATCAACCTGATCGGTATATGTTCTTGAGAGAGTCTTTTGATAAGATCTCGGCAGTACTATATATCGAACCCTGTAACTACAATGAAGCACTTCATGACAAAGATGCAGATCTTTGCCAAATGGCTATGAATTCAAAGATAGAATCTATGTATTCTAATCAGGTCTGGAAACTTATAGAATCACCCAAAGGGATAAAATCCATTGGATACAAGTGGATCTACAAGAGAAAGAAATGAGTAGACGGGAAGGTTGAAACCTTCAAAGCTAGGCTTGTTGTTAAAGGGTTTACTCAGAAAGAAAGAATCGATTATGAGGAAACTTTTTAACCGGTAGCTTTGCTTAAGTCTATCCAGATTCTCTTATCTATTGCCGCTCATTTCGATTACAAAATCTAAAAATAGATGTCAAAACAGCTTTTCTTAACAGAAGTTTTGATGAGTGTATCTATATGGTACAACCAGACGAATTCATTGCAAATGGCTAAGAGCACATGTTGTGCATATGTGTGTATATGTGTATATACACACATATGTGTGTATATGTGTGTAAATATGAGTACGGAGGTTGGACCTTAGGATTGATTAGTCTTACCTTTGGGCGTTTAGATTAACAAACATGGGAGCCAAGTTAGAAACACGTTTCGCGGACGTGATTTCTAGCAAAAAATCTAAGTAGGTTATCCAAAGTGACGTGTCATTCTTGTCGGTTCTTCTCGGTATCAGTGTTGTGTCTGCATAATCATTGTGGTTATGTGTTAGCATGATTATGTGGTACGTGTTAGAAATAACATAATAGATCGACCTTAGGTTGTTTCATGTTTTCTTCATATATAACCTGTATACCCTTCGAAACGACGAGACCGTGGTTTGGGTTTGGGATGTGTGACTCGGTTGCAGTTAGTTGCTGAGAGGTAAAGTTATGGGTTAAGCTTCAATTGCTTGGTGTCTTGTGGAACTTGTCAGTGAGTTGGGTTTAATGAATTGGGTTTAATGAGTTGGGTTTAACAGTGTGAGGTTGGCCTCAGTTGGTAGTTTGTTCGGGGGTAGTTGAAGCATGGTTGCTGGCTTCGGCTTTAGTAGCTGGCTCCTCTTATGAGTATGCTAGTGGAAGTTGTAGTTGTATTATGGATAGCCGTATGAGTAGGGGCGATGGGGCGTTGGAGACCCTGGGAAATCAGTTGTTATGATTGGTTTTGTGGATAGTGATAATCCTTTTCGGGGTTTAGGTGTACATTGTTCTAGCCGTTTGATGGATTAGGTGCGTCTTGAGCCATGCTATGTCATGAGCTGTGTACTCAGGATGGGTTATAGACGGGAACATAGAGGATGGGAACGTGATAATCCTTGGGCAGGCGTATGTTGAGATAGTAGAACGTGAGTGGTTTTAGGAATATTTCCTGTTAGCAGGATATGGAAGATATGTGGGTGATAAGTTAATGGCATGTTGTAGGTAGTCAGAGTAGTGTTTGATGACCTTGGACGTGGTATACTGTGTTGGAGTTTGAGACTTGAGTTCTGAGTGAGTGAACTCCAGGATGTGGGGTCGAGTATGGATTGCAGATACGCTGGGATAACTATGAGTCGAGCTAGGTTGGAATGTGTAAGGGTTCAGGTTATGATTCAAACCAACAACGCGTATCAGTTTTGTGGGATCCTACGAGAATGCAGGTCTGTGGTTTGGTCATTATCCTTGCGAGTAAGAGATCACGTTTGAGAACCGTGCTGGATGCATGAAGATTGAAGGGACCGTGGACGGTTTGATAGTATGGTTGGTTAGTGTTGAGACGATGTATCCTGGGTATAATATGTCTAGAGATTATTCGTGTTCAACCTTAGGTTCTAAGGTGGGTATGTTGTTTGCCCATGGAAATGAGGTATGGAATAATAAGGTTCAGCAGTATACCGTGTGGTTTTGCTAGCCTGGGGCAATAGACGAGACATCATAGGTTACGATGCTTGTGATCGATGTGTGCTTTGAGAGCAAAAGTGCAAAAGGTGTCTGCATAGTTAAGAGAGTTATTAGTAACTCTGGATGAGAGGACTTAGGATTGGGTTCCCTTGTTTGATGTCGTGCGCTTTCTATGTGAGTTGCGTGGGAAGTGGGCTCAGGGCCGTGATATGGTTGTGGTTTGCCTAGCAAGATTAGGTGAGTAAGTGCAACCTTGGAGAGTAAGGTTTTGGCGAGATGAAACATTGACGTGTGTCTTCGTGCACACTTAGAGCATGGTGTAGTGGATGGTTTGAGTACCATAATCGTGGTTGACAGCAACTGTTTGACTGTGGTCGATGCGGTGTTAAGGTAAGGTTTACAGGGTTCTTGGGGGTTCAAGTGTTGATGAGTACTGGGAGTACGCCGAGATTGGGTCATGGTTCCTTGATGACCCTTTTCTTCTCTCTGGATGGAGAGAGAGTTTTCTTGTAGACGATTGTTTGGTGCGAGTTGTTTCATTTGTGTTGGACGGAGATGCTGGGTTTTTAATCGATTCAGGGTTGTGGTTGTGGTTGTGTATTGAGACTAAAAATCTCCATGGATTTGGTTTCCGTGTTATGACCCTTAGAGTTGTGACTCGAGGACTTGTACCGTCGTGATCGAGTAATTGTGGATTTGCTTCTTCTTCGTGGTTTCGACGCGTGGTGCATAAATATATGCCTTTTTGGATGTTGAGTATCCGTATGTATGACCTGGGATCTGATTGCTCCTGCGGTAGAGGACCACAAAGAATCGCGTGATGGGGTTAGTCTGACCCTACGGTGGAGGACCGTAAGAGAGTATGTGGAGTGCAATGGACATGGTAGGCCGTGGCTACCTAGTCGAAGTATGACTTGTGATGAATGATGGGTGAGCCATTTGGTCCGATTGGTTGGCTAGGACTGTTTGTGCTTGTTCTTGTGGACGAGAGAGTTGGTGTTGAGACACAGAGTTCTTTGTGCAATGATCAGCAGAGAATCCTTAACCGTTGTGTGCGGCTTGTTTTGGGTTGTGTGCATGGTTGTACTTCTAGCTCCTGGCAGAGTGGGAATTTTATCAGAACAGTGCAACTGTGATATTGACATAGCAGGTTTCTGGTAGACTTTTGTGAGTCTGGCTTTTGTTCTGTTGAGGACTTGGAACCGTTCAGAGTACTGTGGTAAGTGTTGTGCTTTGGCGTAACCTTTTGTTTGGGGTGATCCCGAGAACGTGGTACGGTACGAATCAAGAAGGATTTGATGTTTGAGA
This sequence comes from Heliamphora pulchella, assembly GCA_032270985.1. Taxonomy (NCBI): domain Eukaryota; kingdom Viridiplantae; phylum Streptophyta; class Magnoliopsida; order Ericales; family Sarraceniaceae; genus Heliamphora; species Heliamphora pulchella. The sequence goes on from JAULJZ010052220.1 coordinate 4,136, forward strand.
AGCCTCGATTGCTGTGGTCTATTCAGACCGACACGATTGTTAGGTTAGGAACGGAAGGGTGGTGATGAGTTTTGTGTATGAGGAAATTGATAAGTGTAAGATGCAAGTCTTGGTTGGTGTCTTGGGTCCGAATATTTTGCTATTGTGGACTCAAGGGTTTGATGTAGGTGTGAAGAGTGCGTGGTTTGATGTCGGTTGATAGTCATTTGTTTGCCTTGTCGAATGACGGCGATCATGCTTGGTTTAAGGTTGGTCTGTAGCCTAGGTATCAATGATTTGATAGCAAGACATTGGGTTTGTGTAGGTTATTGGATACCTTTGTGATGTTCTGTCTATTGATGTGCTTGGTCAAGTGACTTGTTGAGATCAGGTGACCTTGTAGCTGTGATGCCGAATTGGTTTTCAATTGTGTGGAATCTTGTCCGGGACACTGGTGTATTACCTAGTGTTTCTCTAGGGTGAGAATTGTGGTTCGTGATGGAAGTTTGAGTAGAGGATGAAGGTTTAGATGTGATGTATTCTTTGGTGCTCTAGGTGAGTAAGTGAGGTTCTCTCTAGAGTCATGTGTTTGTGTTGTTGCTCGTGGACGAGCGTTGTGTCTACTACGTAATGGAACGTCAAAAAGAAAGGGTGTGCATGTAGTATGAGACTTCTTGTGATCGATGTCAAAATTCGACGTCGTGTGTTTGGACTTGTGGAGATAGTCCTTGGTATGCATGGTGAGATGCGATTGAGCCAGTTCGTGGCAGTAAGAACGAAAGGGTGGTAGTCTCTATGTTCTGGCATAGAGAGTGTTTGAAATCGAGTATCAAGGTGGATTGGTCTCTTGCTTTGCATTTGTCGCCGGAGTGGTCTACGTTCGGCGAAAGTTCTATTTCCAGGTTTATAGTTGCAAGTTGGATCTTGATCTGACGTTTCATGGATGTTTCATGGATGACAATTGTGTCAAAGGGACTTGCACGTGTGGGTAGTCCGTACAGAGGTTGATTCTTCAAAGTCGTGTTTTCCTTGTAAGATAACAGTTTTGGGGTTTCAGTTGCTGGGGTATTTCTACTGTTATGCAGTATCGATGGGTTTGCACTAGAGATTGTTGACAGTTGCGGGACAGTGATTGGTTTGAGTTTCAGTGTTGAATTTCGAGGACGAAATTCCTTTAAGAGGGGGAGACCCTGACCTGTTTTATTATTGAAATGATTTAAGTGTCGATGGAGTTGGAATTAATGTTCTTAAAACGTGTTTGGTTGTGTTTAATCAGACGAACAGTGTCTTACGATTTTATTTGAGGTTGTTGAACTTGTGTGTATCCATGAAAGTCGAAGGAGGGTTGTTTGATTGATGATTTTTGGACTCAAGTTGATTTCTGGAAACAGTTTTGGAACCAGTAAGGATTTAGTCGACTGAGGGTGCCAATCCAGTCGACTAAATGCAAAGTGTGAGGATCCGGTCGACTGGATTGGGCATCCAGTCGACTGAACTATGTCGGTAGGCCATTTTTGGTGTTTCCAGTAGCTTGTCAGTCAACTAAAGTATGAAATTTAGTCGACTGACTTGGGGTGATCAGTCGATTGACTTGAGACGGTGGATGATTTTTTGGTTTCTAGAGGATTTTCAGTCGACTGAGAAGGGGAGGTCAGTCGACTGACCTGAGATATTTTGGCGTGGTCTATAAATATCAAGCTTTGGAAGATATTTTGGGATATTTTGTTCAGATTTGGTTTCTCTCTCACGAAATCTTTCCCTTCTCTCTAGATTTTGAAAGGCCCCGTGCTCGATTTTCAATGATCTGACAGTGGATCCTCGCTATTGGTGTTGGGGGCTTCGTGTTCATCTAGACAGAATCCCATTTTGTCGAGGTTCAATTTTTAAGACGTCGAGCTTTTGGCTCAACAAGGTAGGATCCTAGGCTATGATGTATTTAAAGGGTGCTACGTGCAGTTGTATACGTTTTTCACCAGTTGAAATACTTTTAATATCATGTTTAATGTATAAACCATGTTTTGTTCGTATAAAAAGCATGTTTTTGCACTTTTTTTGGTTTAATACATGTTGTGGTGAGAGGAACCTTTAGGGTTGGGCTCGCAGTGTTGTGTGGGTTTGGTGAGAGGAACCCTTTGGGTTGGATTCACGCAAATACGTTTTTAAACGTGATAATGAAAAAGGACCGAGCAGAGATCTTCGGATTTAGTAAATTCAACGCACGAGTTGCTCCACGGTGAAAGACCAGAACACTACGCAGTTGGGTGTCTATGCCTGGTGACTAGTTACCGAAAAATAAACCAGGTTGTGTAAAAAGTATAGGGCGTCCAGTTACCCCACCGGCCTTGCATGGCCGAGTGGAAGTAACGTGACGGGATCTATATGCCCGTCCGGCAATGGTGCCTTATTTTAGACCACGTGTTGGTAGGGTCACATAGATCTGATCTGGGTGTGTGCGTGCGTGCGTGCACATTGGTGAACTGGTGTTTTCTGATGGAAAATCGTTTTGAGGGTGCTACGTGTAGTTGTATACATTTTTCACCGGTTGAAATACTTTTAATATCATGTTTTATGTATAAACCATGTTTTGTTCGGATAAAAAGCATGTTTTTGCATTTTTCTTGGTTTAATACATGTTGTGGTGAGAGGAACCTTTCAGGTTGGACTCGCAGTGTTGTGTGGGTTTGGTGAGAGGAACCGTTTGGGTTGGACTCACGTGGATACATTTTTAAACGTGATAATGAAAAAGGACCGAGCAGAGATCTTCGGATCTAGTAAATTTGGGGCACGAGTTGCTCCACAGTGAAAGACCGAAACACTGCGCAGTTGGGTGTCTCTGCCTGGTGACTAGTTACCGAAAAACAAACCAGGTTGTGTCAAAAGTATAGGGCGTTCAGTTACCCCACCGGCCTTGCATGGCCGAGTGGAAGTAACGTGACGGGATCTATATGCCCGTCCGGCAACGGTGCCTTATTTTAGACCACGAGTTGGTAGGGTCACATAGATGTGATCTGGGTGTGTACGTGCGTGCGTGCACATTGGTGAACTGGTGTTTTCTGATGGAAAATCGTTTTGAGGGTGCTACGTGTAGTTGTATACATTTTTCACCGGTTGAAATACTTTTAATATCATGTTTTATGTATAAACCATGTTTTGTTCGGATAAAAAGCATGTTTTTGCATTTTTCTTGGTTTAATACATGTTGTGGTGAGAGGAACCTTTCAGGTTGGACTCGCAGTGTTGTGTGGGTTTGGTGAGAGGAACCGTTTGGGTTGGACTCACGTGGATACATTTTTAAACGTGATAATGAAAAAGGACCGAGCAGAGATCTTCGGATCTAGTAAATTTGGGGTACGAGTTGCTCCACAGTGAAAGACCGAAACACTGCGCAGTTGGGTGTCTCTGCCCGCCGGCTAGTTACCGAAAAAGGAAGCAGGTCGTGTTGGAAGTATAGAGCGTCCAGTTACCCCACAGGCCTTGTTTGGCCGAGTGGCAATAACATAACGGGGCCTATATGCCCATCCGACGGCGGTGCCTTATTTTAGACCACGAGTTGGTAGGGTCACATGGATGTGATCTGGGTGTGTGCGCACTGTGTGCGCATTGGTGAACTGGTGTTTTCTATTGGAAAACCGTTTTGAGGCTTGTGTTAGCTTGCTGGAAAACTAGTGGTTTTTAAGATGGAAAATCTTTGACACTCGTGTGAGTGGATCAGATTTTAGGTTATATGATTGCATAACCTGCTTTACGGCTTTGTAGTCTGTTTCTATTGGACTTCGGCTCACGGTTTGAGATTTTGTTATAAAACCTTTTTCAGGTGAACGTGGTCCTGCAGGTTGACCTTGGGGTGCCCAGAGGTGGCTGATGACAAAACTTCTATTTTATCTTGATAGGTAGTTTATACTTTTCTGTGTATATTTCATGTTTGGATGTAACATGTTGTAAAGCATATGTAATTCTTATGAATGTATGCATGATTTATCGCTTTCAAGAGAACCATGGGTTGGTTGTTGTTTTTTGTAGTTTCTTACTACGGTTTATAAAAAGGATGGATTTCAACTGGTTTATGTTTCATTCCAACCCTTGTGCTTCGAGGAAGATTTTGGAATGGCCTAAGCTTCTTTTAAAAGATTTTCTTTATCCAAAAGTTGTATTTTGTTTTTTTTTTTTAAAGGCTTGGCTTGGCTTCTGGGCCGTAACCTTAGTCTTTTGGGTTAAATCAAATAAACCCTCGGTAGTACGTTTTTATAAAGGTTTTAGCCTCGTTTGGGCTTTAAAGTTTTCATCTGTTTGTGTTGGCGGTTTTGTTGGTTGTTCGGTGGTTTTTTGCGTGACCCGAAGTTTGGGGCATGACAATTATGGCGGGAGAGGTGGTCTTGTGGCTCACGAAGAAGGTCGAGAGCAACGTCAGCAACAGGAGGCTTGTATCTACTTATCCCGTTGGGCCTCAGATGGTGAAGAGTCGGAGCTTAATGACGTGGGTCAAAAGGAGCGGGGATCCCCTCACTAGCTTGAGGATCCAAGAAATCATCCATCTCAGCCTCAGCAATTGCCTGATCTGCCGCTGCATGTGCTGCGGCTGTCGCCCGTGCTGCCCTGTCTTAGTCCTCAGCTACACGAAGAAAAGACCGCTCAACCTCAGTTGCAAGTATGTCCATAACCCCCGTAATAGTGGAAGGCTGAGACGTGGATATCCCACCAGTAGGTACACTAGAGCTAGCCCCCTTATAGTAGCGAGGGAAGAGCTATCGAAAGCGAAAGGTCCTCACCATGCCTCAAATATGTTGTCACCGTGGTGCTAAGAAATGCTAAGGAAAATTCTCAAGAGCTTTGGAACTCTGAGAGGATTCGAGAGAGAGGAGAGGTTAAAGAGAGAGAACAAGGGATGCAAATGAGGGCTGCCCCACGCGTCTAGGGGCCTTTGATTGGTATTAAACCTTGCAACCGCAACATTTGATGTTAGCGGTCATATAGTTTTTGAATCATTTTGTTGCGACCTGTCACATCCCAAAATCCAGGGTCACGTGAAAATTCACTAAACACCAGTTTTATGAAAATATAACTTTTCATACAATGAAATTCGCCTGTTGAAACCAATGGAATAGCCAACAAAGGATCTCTCATAAATAAATAACATACAGTTCCAACATGTATACAGTATATCGCCTTATGGCGTACAAAACTTGCCTTCAGGAACAGGCATACCAAAAAGAGAAAACAATAAAAGTCTTCTGCCACCGCTGGTACACCAAAGCTACTCATCATCCACATCATTATCACCTGAAAATGGTTTTACAAAAAATCCCACTCGTGAGCCAAAGCCCAATAGAAACAGACAATAAAGCTGTAAAGAAGAAAATATGCAATCATATAGAGTGTGAGCGTACTCAACCACAAAACCAAAATAGTTTTCCCACAGACCATCACGAGTCTTAAAACGGTTTTACTTCATAAAATCCATGTTTTCATCCTTCAAACTAGGTGTTGCAAAAAATGCAAATAATCAACCACAGTTAAGGAAAAATAGTAACCAAAAATATTGTACCATCGTGGAAAAAGAAGAAGAATAGGATCCTATGTACTGACTCCATCACAAGGGGACAGAGGTAACAACTATACACTCCTGACCATTACCCTAGACCCCAGCCGTTCAAGACTCGCTAGGTAATGACAAATTTTATACGGAGCACCACGACATAAATGTTGGCTTTACAGGCGACAACCTGAGGGATAAAAGCACCCAATCGACCTTCTTTACAGGAATTATCCCGAAGGATAACAAAGGTATCCACTCTGCGCACTTTTTCAGTATTTCACTGAGGGCAACTCATGCCAAATACCCGTCATCTCGGTACATCTAGATAATCTTCTAAAAACCGAACTGTAGCCCAACTACGAAAACTTTTTCACAAATATACATTAAACATGTATCTATAGATCCATCCATCAACATGGAAATCAACAAAATTTGTAAAAATATATTTTCATCAAAACGTTTTAAAAATTAAGACTCAACCTTAAAGGTTAGCTCCAAACCTCCAAAACACGTTTTTTCCAAATTTTCACACATCTCTGTTTTCAAAACCACCTTTTGAAAACTATGAACGTCCACAAGTCATATCATGTAATAAACCAAGAAAAGCACAAAACATGCTTTTTACCCAAATAAACATGGATTAAACATAAAACATGACATTTGGCCAAAAACGAATGAAAAACAGTTATGAAAGTTTAACCTTCCCTCACTATTTTGATCATAACTTTTTCTACAAAAATAATTTTAGGGTGAGAGAGGTGTCATTGGAAAGAAGACTTCCGGGGCTTCAATTTGAGCATAAAAACGACTCATTTCGAGTCCGAATGAGGGAGATATGATCAAAATAAAAAGGCTAGAAAAATAGCCATGCGGGCATAGCACTCGCTAGGCGCCTGTAAAGAGCTTGAGCGCCAGTCCACCAGTGAGCAGCGCTCGCTAGGCGCCCGCTAAGCGCTTGAGCGCCCTTTAGACCACTCCCAGGAAAACGGAAGAACAACACAGGTTTTTTTTTGAAAAACTGATATAAATCCCAAATCAAGCCTCCAAACACTGATTTTGATATGCATGAGTATACACAAACCCAAAACAACCATCTAGCTTCGATATAAACTATCAAAACCCAAAATCACCCAACCAAAACGACGAAATACGGTGAAAAATAGTGTTAAGAAAAAAACCCAATTTATCGAACATAAACACCTTTTTCATGCGTTTTTACACGGTGAAACAACATATAATTACATATATCACCCTCATACAGCAGTAGAATCTAGGATCCTATCTCGTTGGATCAAAAACCCGATGCTTCGATCTACGTGCAAATCTGAACTTCGTCGAAATCAAATTTCATCCGGATGGATGCGAAAACCACGAAGCCAATAGCAAGGATCCGCTGTTGGATCGTTGAAAATTGAACCCCGGGCCCCCGAGAAGTTAGAGAGAAGGCAGAGAGAATTTTAAGAAAACTTAGTCGCTAAGTTTTGAAAATATCAAGCGCCAAATATTTATAGGCCTCCAAAATATCATTTTTTTTGAATTTTTAAAATTCGCACAAAAACTCCCTACAACCCCGGGAAGCAACCCCCCATGCTCAGTTTAACCAAAACATGCATCAAAACACATATAAGCATATTAAGGCGAAAACGCCAAAACGTGTACAAAACCATCGAAGAAGCATATATATCAAAAAAAAAAAAGAAACGGTACAGGGTCTCACAACTCTCCTGCAACCATCAACGACCTCTGATGTAAACCCAACGATACTGCACAACAGCAGAAAAGCCCAGCAACTGAAATCCCAAACCTGTCGTCACACGAGGTAAACACGACAAGAAAAAGTGACCCCCGCACAAACTGCACGCACAGGCAAGTCCCATTGACATCACTATCATCCAGGAAACATCCCTAAAACACTGGATCAAGATCCAACTCATACCAGCAAACATCGAACCATAACTCTCACCGAACACAACTACTCTAGCGACAAACGCAAAGCAAGAGACCAATTCACCAAGGTACTTGATCTCAAACATACTCTATGCTCGAACATAGAGACTATCACCCTCGTCCTCACTACCACATACTGGCTCAATCACACCTCACAATACACACCAAGGACTACCTCCACAAGTCCAAACACACGACGTCAAACTCTGACATTGGTCACAAGAAGTCACACACCCCGCGTACGAGCTACACTGACTTTGATACCACATCATCACCCTACAGATGCCAACATCTCCATTATTGAAGCTGTCATGACACCGATCTATAAGCAACAACACAATACACAACTCCAAAGAGAAGCTCACTTAACTTGCCTGGAATACCAAAGAACATATCTCATCAAACCTTCAAACCTTCGCCTTCTATCCGATCTTCAATCACGAACTATTGTTCTCACTCAGGAGAAACACTAGGTGGCACACCATTGTCCCAGACGAGGTTCCACACAATTGAAAACCAATCTGATTTTACAGCCTCAAGGTCACCTCAAATAGAATAAAGTCGTCGTCATCCGACAACGCAAACCCAACGCAGAACACATACAACAATCCCCTGAGTCCATAATAGTAGATAATCGAACCCAAGATTTATTCGTTATGTAACCAACCCAGACTAGCGTCTTACACTTAACACTTACCTCACACCAGAATTTATCACGGTCCTTCCGTTCCTAACCAAACAATTACATCTGTTCGAACAGGCCATGCCAACCAAGGCTTCCCAAACATCGAATCCTTCTTGACTCATACCGTACCATACTCTCGAAATTATTATCCCAACAAATGGTTATGCCAAAACACAACACTTACTTCTGCCAATGATCACTCCTCGACTCCAAGGTCTTTGAACAGTTCAAAATCCCAAACAGAACATGAATCCAGACCTACTAAAGTCCACCAGAAACCTGCCAAGTGAATACTACAGTCGTACGGTTCCATTAGAATTCCTGCTCTACCAAGGCTAGAAGTACAACCATATATGCACAACGGTTAACATTCCTCAACTGATCACTGCAAAAGAACTCTGCGTTTCAATGCCAACTCCCTTATCAACAAGAATAAGCGCACAAATTCATGGTCTACTAACTTGACCTCACAAGGAACACAATCCAGATGGTTCAACCATCATACAAAACGAGCCACACCGATTAGATTACCACGACCTATCATATTTATCACACTCATGCGTACTCTTTTATGGTTTTCCACCGCGAGATAATACTAATCTCGTCATACGATTCTTTACGGTCCCCAACCGTGGGAGCAATCGAATTCCAAGTCACACACACTGATAATCGGATGTAGAGCATCTCGCACCTCGCGTCGGCACCACGAAGGATCAAACCCATAATCACTCGATTATGGCGATATAAGTCCCTGAGTCACAACTCCAAGGGTCACACACAGGTATAGATCTACTGGGATTCCACAATCTTATAACACAACCAAAACCTGAACCAATCAAGATCCTGGCATCTCTGTCCACCCGAGATGAAAACAACTCGCACCAGATAATCGTCTACAAGAAAACTCTCTCTCCTTCCATCCAAAGGAAAGAAAAAGGGCAACAAGAAACCATGACTCAACCTCAGGGTACTGGGAGTACTCCTCAACACTAGCCTCTAAGAACTCTGTAAGTCCTACCTCGAGGCCACATCGACTACAGTCACACAGCTGCTATCAACTCTGATCACACAACTCAGGTCATCCGCTACACCAAGTTCTCTCTGACCTCATTCACACGCGTGGACACCGTCCATCCACATACTTGGTACAACACATCCCATTGTGCCCAAAACCTCACTTCACAAGGTTGCGCTACACAACCTAACTCCTGCTAAGCAAACCACAATCACATCACCGCCTCGAGCCCACTGCCCATTGCGCCGCGTCACACAAAGGGAACCCAATCTTGGGACCTCTCATCCAGAGTTACTAATAACCTGGACAACCATGTAGATACCTTCCGAACTTTCGCCCTCAAGACACACACGATCACAAGTATCGTATCCTACAATTTCTCACCTATCACCCCAGGCTAGCCAAACCACATGGTACACTGCTGAGCCTTTGTTGGAGGCAATACTACCAAGATCATTGTTTTTGTTAAACGATTTTCGGTAAAAAATTAATTGGACAGGCAAACGCCGAAACGGGCTCCAGATAAAACTTTTGACGAAGAACGATCAAAATAAAGCCCGTGCAACCAAAGTTAATTTAGAAGAATACGTCTTGTAGATCTAATCTTCAACTACGACTTGATTCTGAGTTGAAGCTCCTGTCAAATCTTCTACCGTATTCCCTTAT
>JAULJZ010052251.1:0-13958 GCA_032270985.1 Heliamphora pulchella
GGCGTGTGTTTTAGATTTTCGTGGGTCATGGGAGGACCACCTACCATTCGTAGAATTCGCCTACAATAATAGTTAACAATCGAGCATCGATATGGTGCCTTACGAGGCATTGTACGGTAGACCTTGCAGATCACTAGTATGTTGGACCGACGTTGGTAAAACGGCCATGTTAGGGCCTGAGCTTGTACGTGAAACCACAGAAAAGATCATCACGATCCGTAAACGTTTAATAACCGCACAAAGCCATCAGAAGAGTTATGCAGATAGAAGAAGAAGACTGTTAGCATTCGAGGTGGGAGATCACGTATTCTTGAAAGTTTCACCAAGGAAAGGCTTAATGAGGTTTGGAAAGAGTGGGAAGTTATGGTCGCGTTTCATTGGCCCGTTTGAAATTCTTGATAGAGTCCGCAGCTAGCCTCGGTACACAACATTTTTCACATGTCCATGCTGCGTAAGTATGAGCCGAACCCGTCTCATGTCTTGCATTGGACGAAGTTAAGGGTTGACGATGATGTTACCTATGAGGAGAAATCGGTGAGAATCCTTGACACCAAAGAACAAGTTTTACGAGGGAGGACCATTCAGTATGTAAAGGTGTTATGGCTTCATCATGGCATTGAGGAAGCTACGTGGGAACGAGAATCGAAAGTTCGTAAAAATTACCCCGAGTTGTTTAGTTCGTAATGTGTACGTGATTTCGAGGACGAAATCTCCTAAGTGGGGGAGATTGTAACGATTCGGACCCTAGTTAATTTTAGAAACTTAATTAAAATATATAGGTTATATCTCGTGGAAATGTTTGGGAATATAAATCATGCACGAACATTTATTCTTGGGCTTGTATGTGTTCGTTAGTGATGGATAAAGGTGGAATTATGCTGAAAAATGCGGTTGGATGATGTTGTATGGTTGTATGGTTCAGTTGTAGCCTTAGTGAGTAGAAAATCACAGTTCAGGATTGACCGCTCGAGCGGGGGCCTGACCGCTCGAGCGGTGGGGTGGCAGAGAGTTCTCTGGGGTGCGACTGCTTGAGTGGTGGGGGGTTCGCTCGAGCGGACTGTTGCGGATTTTTTTTTAAAAAGGGCACGAGGAACCCTTTTTCTCCCATTCTTCTTATACCTCTCTCTCTCTCTCTAAGACAAAGGTGAAAGCTAGGGTTTGGGTTTGAGAGTTAATAGAGGTTTGTTTAGCCTCTTTGGGGTGAGTTTCTTGCGTTCCTCCTAGCGATTCAACTGTTGGAGAACCGATTTTCATCTTGGAAGACAATATTCTCACCACGTGGTTAGAGATCTTTGTGATTGGAGCTCGTGTGAAGCTTTTTCTCGTGGATCTAGCATCCAAAAGATAGGATCTAAGACTCTCTTTGAATATTTACATGAGATGTGTCGTATTTTCTAGCTTTATGAAATTATAAGCATGAAACTTATGTTTTCGAAACCCTAAATTTGAATTTGGTGATTATAAAGGTTTGCTCTTGGGTTTGTGAGAGATTTAACATGTCTCTATCTTGATATTATTCCTTCATGTGTTTGGAGTAAGAAATGAGAGACTAGGGTTTTCGTTTCGGGATACAACTTTGAAAATTGGGTGTTTTAGGTTTAAAGGAATGGTATGATGAAATTGACACGATTAATGGTTAAATTAAGGGTTATTATAACATATTGTGAATTTAATTCCGTAAATCTATGTAATACATGTTGATGTCAAGATAAAGGTGTGGGTTTTGTTGAATAAAGCTAATAAATCTTTAAATTTGAAATCGTAAGATGGTTAAATTCGGGTTTCAGTCCTAAAGGAGTGGATATGTGAACAATGGGAATGTATCCTGATATGGGTTGGGCGAGAGGAACCTTTGGAGTTTGACTCGCGCGCGCGTATTGTGGTTTGATATATATATATATATATATAAAGGGCCGATTCGGGATCCAAGGGATCGTTTAAGGTTAGGCACGAGTTGCTCCACGCTGAAAGACCAGAAAACTGCGTAGATTGGGTTCTCTACCCGCCGGCTAGTGAATCAGAAAATGACGTTAGTCGTGTCGAGGTATAGAATGTCTCGTCACTCCATGGGGCCTGTGTGGCCGGGTTGGTTGTAACGTTACGCGGGTCTATACGTTCGTCCAGCATCGGCACCTATGTTTGTTAACCACGAGTTGGTGAAATACAAAAAATGTCAGTAGTGTGCGTGTAGGCTTGTGTTATTACTTATTGGGTTGGTAAAATCATAATTTGAGGATCGAGGACGTTAAATGTGTTGGGTTGATTGAGAATAATAAACTTGTTGGGTGGATCGAAAATGGTGAGAGAGCTAATTCCCAAAAATCAAGGAGTCTAGTATAACAACTCGTTTTGTACGAACCCGATTATGTATGGGAAAATTTGCTTTGGAATGAAAGATATGAATTCGATTAAATTTATGTGTATATCCCGTATAACCATCTTCGCATGTCATGCATATATTCAATTTTAGTCTTATTCCTACGAGTTTCGGCTCATGTTGTTTAACAACATTTCAGGTGATAGCAGAAAGAAGGCCTTGGAGTAAGACCTATGGCCGATAGCACTTTTTGGAGAATTGATAGGATTATATTTCTTTGGATAGTTGATTTTTGAGAAACGAAAGTGTAAAAATGTAATTTCATCCTTTGAACATATGAAATGTTGTAATTGTAATTTGGGGTACTATTGTTGTAAGACCTTAAGGTCATATGCTCATGTAATGCATGCATACGAGGACGCTATTGTTTTGGTTAAGTTGGGTGTTTAATTTCGAATCAATGATTTGGCAACAATGTTAAGTTTATGAGGAATTACTTCAGTTTTATTTTCTCTAGACAGGTTTAATAAAACTAATCATTCAATCTTATTTCCAAAAATATAGACATTTTCAAAGTTTTTGGGCAAAACTCTTGGGTGTGTCACCGCTCAAGCGGTGAGGTGTCCGCTCAAGCGGTCTCCGCTGGGTTTCAACGTCAAAAATTATTTTAAATCAAGTTTCTCACAAATGGATTTTAAGGCATAAATTGGTTGTTTGAAGGCAAAATTTTCAAGGAAAGGGTTTTCACACCGGAATCAAAGCGCTACATCTAGGATCATAGAGGGTCCTAGGGATCAAGGATCCCAGGGTCCGGGACTACGGGGTCCTGGGGGTTAAAGGTCTCGGGGGTCCAAGGTCCCGAGGTCCTAGGGTTTCGAGGTCCTAGGAGGTTCTGTGGTTCGGGGTCCTAGGGTTGGGATTCCGTGGGTCTAGGGCTCCTAGGGTTCGGGCTATGAGGTCCCAAGGTCTGGGGTCTTGGGGGTTCAGGGTTCGGTGCTACTGGGTCCGGTGCTACGGGTCCCAAGGGTCTAGGGTCCCGAGGTTTCGGGATCTAGGGACCCGGGAGGTTTCTGGTTCCCTGATCTTGAGGATCTAAGGGTTTTAAGGGTCCAGGGTTCTAGGACTACTAAGTCCCGACGATTTACGATTCTAGGGGTTCGAGGTCCCAGGGTGATAAGGGTCCGGGGTCCTAGGGGGTACCGGGGTCTCGCGGGTCTGAGGGTCCTAGGATTTGGGGTGATGGTGTCTTGAGGTCCAGGGTCTAGGGTCCTAAGGTCTAGGGTTATGGGGTTTGGGGTTTCAAGGTTCTAGGGGATCCCAGGGTCCCGAGCTACGAGGTCCCAAGGGTCTAGGGTCCATAGGGTTCGGGGTCCGTGGTTCCGGGGATTCTAGGGTTCGAGATCCCGGGTGTTTAAGGTTTCGGGGTCCGGAGGATCCTAGAGGTCCTTGTTTTAAGGGGTCCCGGGGTCCAGGACTACAGGGTCTAGGGGTTTGGGGAGTTTCAAAGTCTAAGATCTCGGAGGTTCGAGGGTTCTAGGAGTCTCGACGGTTTCAAAGTCTAGGACTATGAGGTCTAGAGGTCTAGGATCCTAGTAGTTCGAGGATCAAAATAAATAAATACATATAAATAGATAATTTCTATTAAAAAATATAAATAAGCAAATAAACAAATAAAAAATAGTTATTATGTGAAACTGAACCTTAATAAATAGATAATAATAAGATTATTGTCACCGCTAGGCAGAAAATGAAATCGAGAACAATTTACGTAAAATGAATGCCAAATTATTCATATGGATATTTTTGTTATCAAATCACTTATCCTATCTAATCTTTGCAAAAATAAACAAAGTATTGAATTAAGTTGTATATGATAAATAATTATCTCATAGAGTACACAAACAAATGATTGGATTAAAGTTCAGATATTTAATGTGAATGATTTAATATATCAGGATTCTTAGTTTTGGGACATCTAATCCGTGATAATCCAGTCCACTCTGAACATGGCCTTATGGCACTATTCAACATTAATTTTTTGTTTTATAATCAATGTAGATTGAGTGAGATTAATAGTGAGATGTGATTAGAAATGAGATAAAATTATTTTTTTGTGTGTTTAATTTGGGTATAATAATATAATGGATTACATAAACTTATATTTATTTTCGGTGAAATTTGATAATATCATATATAATTATATTTATTAATTTTTAAGATTACCCTTTGCAGTAAAAAAAACTAATAAATACGTTTTTTATTTTTAAAATATGCTCATAAGTTAAATTTTTGTAAAACCAAGTTAAATAAGCTAATAAATTAATTTTTATATTATTTATTCCAATTTTTTCATTTCTTTATTAAATTTTATAATTTTTTTTTAAATTCACTTTTTGGAATGTTTTTAAAATTAAAAATTTATAATTTAAAATAAAAAATAAACAAAAGTAAAAAAAAATACCAATAAATTGGATTATTTAAAAATAGAAAATACTAAACAGCGTCCAATGAGCGGTGGTTAAAGAGTATATAATATATAAAATATCTGTGCAAAGTGTATTGAAATTTGTAAAAATAGTAGGTCCTACACCAAAAATTATATTAATAATAAATTTTTTTATCTTTATTAAGCTATTAATCGCAGCCCATTAAACAGTAATCAGCACTACTCTCAATCTTGGCTAGCAACAACTCACATCCAATGAATTAACAAGTCACGACCGATGGCCTAATAAACAAAAGTACTTTTGGCATTATTTTAAAAAGGCAACGAATAAGATAATCAAAAGACATCCAATACCAATAAATTGAATTAACAGTAACTGAATAAACTGGGCATAACTGTCCGCTATTTTGCTGAATAGATAATCCCTGCAAACTGTCATTTTGGCACATCATTTTCAAAACAAACATATGTGGTGTTTGGTATTATAAAAATTAATAATTTATAAATTTTAATTTATAATAAAAGTTATGAATATTTGATAAAAGTTGTATTTTATAGTTGAAATAGGAAAAAAAATAATTATAATTTGTAATAGAAATTGTGAGTATTTAGAATAATTTGGAGGTGTTTGGCCAAACTCCTACCACTAACTTTTAGTTTTTTATAACTGATTTTAGTTATAAGTTACAATTTTTTTTAAATACCCACAACTTTTACTACAACTTTTAACTATTTATTTTTATTTCATCTACAAGTTGTAATCTTTATCAAACACTCATAACTTTTTGTGCAAACTAAAATTTATATGTTACTAGCAGTAGTATTCTTAAATATTTCATTATAATTTATAGTTAAAATTAGTAATAAAAAATTAAAAAATAAATCCAAAATTTTTGCCAAACACCACCGTAACTATGGCCAAACACTACCGTAACAAGTTTATTTGCTTATTAATAAATCAGTCAAAATACAAATAAGCCACTTCATTTAGGTAACAACACAAATAAGTCATTTTGTTTGGGTGACAATTGGTTTATTTGTTTATTTAATTTATTTTTTACTTATTTAATTTATTTTTTACTTATTTAATTTATTTTAGCTTATTTATTTAAATAAGTCATTTTATGTGATTTATTTTTAACTTATTTAACTTATTTACTTATTAACTTAAAATTTAATTTATTTTATTACCTAAATAATATAATTTATTTATTAACTTATAAATTAAATAAACCAATAAACCCTGTTAGCTGAAGAGGACCTATGTACTCACAATTCAATCCTTTCATCTATAATGGGCAACAAAGATGCCACTTACCCCTTATTCCACGAGTTGTAGTCGTCACAAGACCACGCGTCGAGTTTCGAGCGCACTGCCATAACAGCTGGGCCCCACCACATAAGATTCGTTTGTCAGGGTGGGACCGCCTCCCACCACCCACAATTGAATTTTGTACTCTTTTGAATCTTTCTAGGAGTGAACGGACAAATCAGTGGGGACCACGTGTTGGCAAGGAGTTCAATGGGCTGGCCAATCAGAGATGAGAGGGGTTTTGCGGAGAATGCCGTAAAGAAAGGGGTCCCTTTTTTTTCCTGGAGCACCGTCGTTTTCGGAAACACACGTTAGGCAGGATCTTGGCTATTCACGCCCATTTATACTTAAGATAGGATCTTCTGTCAACTAATGTATTTAGTAGTATTTAAAATGATATTATTTTATTTTTAAAAAAATGTTTTAATAAAATATTAGTTTTAAATTTTATTAAAATAATGGGTTTTTAATCATTGTACAAAAATATTGTATAATAAAAGATATTTTCTCCATTTATATTAAGAGTATACAAAAAATTCAAAAGATTTGGCAAACCAATTTAAATCGATTTGAACCATATAATTTTATCTGATTTTATATAAAAATAATTTCATTCTAGTCTTTAATTTTTTAAAACCGTTAATTCATATAGATATGGAAATGGTCTAGCTATTGACGCCAATTTATATGGGCCTTGTTTGTTTTACGAAATTAGAGAAATAAAGCTACAAAGATTGTAAGATTGGATTAAATAATTCAGACAGATTTGGAATTATTAGGATTATAGTATTAATCCTATTTTTCTCTAACAATATTAGTATCAAAATTTTGAATTATTTTTATTTGTAATTCAACTATTAATAATTTGTATTACATTTTAGAAGGTATTGATAAGACATAAGTTCTAATACAATGTACTATATTTAAAAGTTAAAATTTATCTCTCTCTCTCTCTCTCTCTAACCAATTTTTTTGTCTCATCGTTTTAAATCTGACTTTTATCTCTTTCATTAGAAAAATTAGCAAGAGTCAAATCACCAAAGTATAAAAAATATATTTTTAATATATATGTTCACATGCATAGTTAAAAAAATATAGTTGATTCTATACTTTTTTTTATTATTATATTTTTTTCGTTGCTTTTAGTTAAAATTCAAATTTACCGTAATGACAATTACTAGTAATATTAAAAAGTTGCACATTGTTGTATTTTATAATTGAGAAAATTATTTATTATTTAAAACTATTTTTATAAAATTAAAATTCTATTCAAACTGCCTTTAGGCATTAGTATTTAACAATAACTTTATAAATCTTATCTTATCTTTTTTCTCATTTCAATCAAACATGGATAAAACTTCTAACAGCATATATGATCATATCTTTAATTTTTTGATATAAAAAATATGTGGGCCACTGTATACTTATCTCCATATCCTATTCAATCCAATCCAAATTATTAAACTAGCTCATATTGATTTTGTTTTGTAATCTTGTGACGGCCCACTTTTTGAACACATCATTTAAAAGTTTCTTTCTTTAATTACTTGTGAAAATGGCATATATATATTTTTTGTTAAACATAAACTATCTATTTCACTTATAAATAATTAACTCAACTTAAAAAAATAAGTCAAAAAAGAGAACAACTTTAATATATCAAGAGAGAATTTTTAATATTACAAAAAGTGCATCAGAGTCGCGGAATTAAAATATTACATTTCTAAACTAATTCAGGAATTCTTCTATGATTTCTACTCGTGCGTCGGGCAGAGTCCAGTGCTTCTCCTCCTCAGTTGGGATCACCTTCTCGTACACTTCTCCTTCACCTGCATTTAGTTGACACGAGTAACATGCTCAGAGGAACAACTATAACCCAACTAACTTACCCATAAAAACTCTGATACCTAACAATATACATACACGAGATACACAAAGATATGTACTTTCCAATGCAAGGGATCAACCTAACTCATTATGTTCTCGTTGTTCATACTACTAAAATTCTCGTTTTCAATTACACTCTAAACGTTGCAAGGGTTCAATCTAAAATCACTATGTTCTCATTGTTCATACTGTCACATTTTCATTCTCAACCAAACACAAATAGTTTCGAAGGTTCAACTTAAAACCTTTATGTTCTCTTTGTTCGAACTTTTCAAAGGTAAACGTTCTCACGTAAGTAGTTTTCCCTTGATTCTCACCCGATAACCCAAACCTAAAGATTACTCAATGCTACATTAACTTTAACGGGCCTTACCACTATGGTACCATTACATACTCATTCACTAAGCTGTCGTACATCCATACCCGAATCACCATAGCACACGTAAGATGATCGGTTTACTGCCACGACACACGTAAGATGGCATCAAAAAAGGCACAGATCAAGACATAGCATGGCTCATGACGTTCATAGACCCTTTCTAAACACAACTCCACTACACAAGATCCCCGAATCACCACAGCACACGTAAGATGACCAGTTCCGCTATGGCACACGTAAGACGGTATGAACCCTAACTCAACACACAAGATCCCCGAATCACCATGGCACACGTAACATGACCGACTTCGCCATGGCATACGTAAGATGGTATGGACGCTAACTCAACACACAAGATCTCTGAATCACCACGGCACACGTAAGATGATTGGTTTTGCCACGACAAACGTAAGATGATATGGATCCTAATTTAACACACTTGATCTCCAAATCACCACGTCACACGTAAGATGATCGGTTTCGCCACGGCATACGTAAGACAGTATGGACCCTAACTTAGCACACAAGATCCTCGAATCACCACGACACACGTAAGATGATCGGTTCCGCCACGGCATATGTAAGACGGTATGGACCTTGACTCAACGCACAAGATCCACGAATTACCACAACACATGTAAGATGACCAGTTCCGCCACGACATACGTAAGACAATATGGACCCTGACTCAACACACAAGATCTCTGAATCACCACAGCACACGTAAGATGATTGGTTTCGTCACGGTATATGTAAGACGGTATGGACCCTAACTCAACACACAAGATCCCCGAATTACCATGGCACACGTAAGATGATCAGCTTCGCCACGACATACGTAAGATGGTATGGACCCTAACTCAACACACAAGATCTCTGAATCACCATGGCACACGTAAGATGATTGGTTCCGCCACGGCATACATAAGACGGTATGGATCCTAATTCAACACAGTAGATCCCCAAAACACCACAGCACACGTAGGATGATTGGTTCCGCCACGACATACGTAAGATGGTAGGACCCAAACTCAACACCATAAATACACAGCCCACTCCATGTTTATTGCTAAATTTTCACAATGAGCACTCACCTCCTTAGTACCACTACATTCCCATGCACTATGTTCCCATACACCTTGCCCCCCGCACATCATGCTTTTTAATTAGTAAACTCATGCTAAGTACACTCGTTCACAGCTAGGGTTCAATAAACTCATACTGGGTTAATAGCCATGATGTGCAAGTCACCGAATAGTAAATTCATACTTGTTCACTCGTACATGGCTAAGATCCAGTAAACTTATACTGGGCTAATAGCCATGATGTGCGGCTCATCGATTAGTAAACTCATACTTCTACACTCATACACGGTTAAGATCTAGTAAACTCATGCTTGGATCAAGACAAGGCACGACTCATGACATAGCACGGCTCATGACGTTATGAACCTTTCCTCATCTCCATATCACAATACACAACCCTCCCCATGTCAAAATCCTAAGTTTGTTTTTGAAGAATAAAGTTCATTTGTTGTTCATCGTTCGGTTCCTTATATGTGTACTAGGTCCACTACTCATGCTTCCTTCATAATATGCCTAACTAGTTCTAAACATACATTGAGTACCATAATAACATCAACAAGTCACATTCATGGCAAGATATAAACATAACACAAATATTCATACACTTAAGCATCACTAATAAACTCTTCTTAAAACTCAGCATCTTAGGTATTGTTTGTAAAATTCATTTACCATACTCAGAGACATTGTTTTGCCATGATATTTTATGGGATGATAGATATACATGTGAGAAACATTTCATATACAGACCACTATGCCAGAAGGTGTCTCTAAATAGAGAAAAAAATTCATTTAAGATAATAGATCCAAAAACGACACTATTTGGTAAAATCGAGTTTTAAGAAACATTGTCTAGTCAAATAAGTCTAAATAAATTTTATTTAAAAGATAATTCAAATATCTAGCTCTGAACATAATGTTTGACCTCAGGGGAGTTTTTTAGAAATTTCTAAAAATTGGCAAAGTGAACTATTTTTCTGCTTATTTAGCATCAAAGCGTAAAAATTATATTTTGGGTACTTAGACTTTATTTTGGGTTCTACCAAAACTCACACATGCTAAAAATAGTTTCATTAAGTTCCAGTAAAAATAGGTTTTGAAGAAAACACTTTTAAGTTTACTAAAAAATTAAGGTATGAGAAGAAATAGGGCCTTTTTTTAGTTTTTTCTGGTGGCCTTGTTCATACTATTATTTAACTTATTTTGTAGTTCCATATATGTTATTAAAGTCAAAAATAGTATATTATAGAGTTTCAAATATTAGCATATCACTCTTAATCAACCCATAGAAAGAAAACAAAACACAAAGCGTTATTTCATGCACAACAACAACGCTATCTCCTATTTGATTCTTTTTAAACCTTCTTGTTTCTATTATTATTTATAACTACTTAGATCGTATTATTTGTTGTAGAGAGGGGTTAGAATAGAAGGTTAAAGTGAGTTATAGGAGTTTCTACCTAGATGATCTTCATCAAGGATGAAGGACCTAAGCTTTAGCTAAACTTTCTTCCTTCTTTTTTACCCCTTCTTCTTCTTCCTTCCTTCCTTCTTCTTCTTCTTCTTCTTCTTTCTTGGAGACACTATCTGTCTAGATTTTCTGCCCCTTGGCTGAAATATGTGAGTGGAAATGGGTGGGATTTGGTTTTCTAATTATAGATTTAAGGAAGGATCTAGTGTGTAATTTTCATAAACTAGTTGTATAATTAAATAGAATAGGTTAGGGACTTAATTCATAATTATAGGCTAGTAGAGTGGTGTGTTGTCAAAGTGTTGAATAATGAAGAGTTGGAAAGATTTTAGCTGAATAATACTCTTTTAGCTAAAATTAAGCAGAAAAGTGTTCAATATATTTGAAAAGATATTTTGACACAAAATATGACTATTGTATAAGACTTGGTTAATTTTTTAGAGTTTAGATTTTATTTTAAAATTAATTTCGTAGAATATAAAAAATTTAAAACTTTTCAAAATTGCTTCATTTATACTGAAAAAGTCCAAATGCAGTATAAACTTGCATATTCCCATGACAAATCTTGAAGATGTCAAAAGTATAATAGGAAGCTTCTTAGAAACACACTAGGAAGGTTGTCTTGGAGAAAGGAATAGCTACATAAAATTCTTGGAGCTAAAAATTAAATTCGAAAAAAATAAAGTTTGTGATGCATGTCAACAAGGCAAACAAGTTAGAAGTTCTTTTCAATCTAAAATGGTGATTTCTACTTCTAGACCCTTACAACTATTGCACATGGACTTATTTGGTCCAACAAGGACTCTTAGCCTTGTAGGCAAGAAATATGCTTTTATTGTTGTTGATGACTTCTCTAGATACACTTGGGTGCTAGTTTTAGTTCATAAGGATGAAGTCTTTGCTGCTTTCTCAAAACTGTCTTGAAAAATTTTTAAATTACAAGTTTCAGAAGTGATCATGGTAGAGAATTTGAAAACAAAAATTTTGAAAAGTTTTGTGATGAAAGTGTTATAGATCATAACTTCTCTACTCTTAGAACCCTCAACAAAATGGTGTTGTTGAGAGTAAGAATAAGACTTTGAAAGAAATGGCTAGAACTATACTCAATGAAAACAACCTACCAAGATACTTTTAGGGCGAGGCTATTAACACAACTTGTTATATTGTAAACAGAACCATGATTTGAGCTTCTCTTAAGAAAACTTCATATGAGCTATGGAATGGGAGAAAATCTAATATCAGTTATTTTCGTGCCTTTGGATGCAAATGTTTTGTTTTGAATAACAACAAAGAACTTTTAAGCAAGTTTGATGCTAAATCTGATGAATGTATTTTCTTAAGATATTATATATGTAGTAAAGCTTATAGAATCTTTAACAAAATGACCCTAGTTGTTGAAGAGTCTATTCATGTTGTATTTGATGAAGCTAACCTTAGTTATTCTAAGAAATTTTGTGAAGATAACTTGGTTGACATAGAAAAAAGTGTTGAAGACATCTTCATCAAAGACCAAGAAGAGACAAACCATGAGGAAGCTACAAATGTGCAACAATATCACGCCCCAAACACCAGGGTCACGCAAAAGCCCACCAAAATACCGTTTGAGAAAATAAGATTTGTAGTTGGAAAACCATCAGCTCAAAAATATACATCATTTGGATAAAAATCCCCACAGTTCAACTCTCGTAAACTAAAAACATGCAATCTCATACATGAATAAGTATATCACCTCAAGGTGTACAAAACTCGTATTCTAAAACAGGCATCACATGTAAAAGTATATGTCAAAATAGGAAAACTACAGTTAGTCTTCCGCCACCACAGGAATCTAGGTCAACTCCTCATGCTCACCTGAAAAGGTTTTACAGCAAAAATTCCACACCGTGAGTCGAAGCCCAATAGAACATAAACAGTAAAGCTGTAAAGCAGGCTATGCAATTACACACATATAAGCTCAACCATATGAGCTAAAAAGGTTTTCCTTCCAAAATCACAAGTTTTTCCATCAGACGAACACGAGTCTCAAAAAGGTTTTTATCTCATAAAACCCAACATTTTTCATCCTTTAAACTATGCATATCATCCTAACAGTTAAGAGAAAGCTATAAAATAATACAGTAAGCTCCACTCAGGCTACTCAGCCGAGGAGAAAGATAAAATGTAATCCTATGTACCGACTCTGCCTCACAGACAAAGGTAACAACTATAGACTCCTGTACATTATCTTAGTCCTGAACCACTTAAGACCTGCTAGATAATGACAAGTTCTATACAGAGCTACAACAATAAAGCCACTCACGGGGTAACATACTTCTTTACGGATTTCCACGACCGATGGATGAAGCTAACCAAACCACGTTTACGGGAATTAACCCGACGGACCGTAGCGAACCCACTCTGCGCACGTTTTTGGACTTCCACCAAGGAGCTATAGAAGTCCAACTCAAAACCACACACTGTCACGGTACATGTATAAAAACATTTAAAAATCCACCGTAACTCAACTACGAAAACCCGCAAACAGTTTATACAATACATGTATAAAAAAAGATCCAATCCATCAAAATGGAAATCGACAACCATTTCCAACAAAATGTTTAAGAGTTGAGACTCAACCCCACGGGTTAGCTTCAAACCTCCAAAAAGACGTTTTTCACCATTTTCACAAAACAGCTCGTTTTTAAACCTCTTTTTGAAAACTACGGATACCACGTACCCGAATCACGTATACAACAGAGAAAAGGCGTAAAAACTCAATTTTACCTAAAACCAAGGTTTACACATGAAAATCACATTTGATGTATTTTTTACCTGGTGAAAATACGTATAATCATATATATCATGCTTATACAGCAGTAGGGTCTAGAATCCTACCTCGGAGAGTCAAGAACTCGACGTCTCAAAACTGAATTGCGTCAGAACGAGAATTTGACCGGATGGATGCGAAGCCCTTGGCCTCATAGTAAGGATCCACAAAGGAACCAACCCAAAACCAAGTCCCGGGCCCTCAAAGCTAGAGAGAAGGCAGAGAAAAGGGAAAACTTAGCCTGGAAGAAAGGTT
>JAULJZ010052262.1:0-13958 GCA_032270985.1 Heliamphora pulchella
AAAGTATAATAGTTTTACTAAATGATGAAAAAAATTTACTAAAGACAAAAAATCTACGAAGACAAATAAGCCAATAAACTAATAAATTAATAAGCCAAATCCTTCCATTTAGGGCCAATGTTGGTGTTTTTTTCCCAATAACTTGATTCCACTACTCTTATTTTTGTAACTAATTTAATTTCTAACCACTATAATTTAAAATTTCACACAAATAATGTGTGACAACAACCCTAATATAAAATGTAAAAACATGGAACATGACTACTGAAGAACGAAGCAAAGCAAGATCGAATAAACGATCTTGCTTAATCGCCGCACACCCAACCACTATAAGGCCAGCCTTTAGTAAAAAGTTACCTAACTTGCTTAATCTCTGCGCAGCCAACCACTATAAGGCCTAGCCTTTAGTAAAAGGATACCTAACTTGTTTAATTCTTGCTGAGTTATCTTTTTATTTTTTCACATATTCCAACCGCTCAGATTTCAGCATCTACAATAAATATCAGAGATGTACCCTTTCGGGTATATATAAGAGTCGTTGCATCTTTTCAAAGCCATTGAAAAGTTCTACATTCTTTGGTGGTGCTAATAGATTTGGACGTTGTATTTGAGACTGTGATTTAAAAAGGAAATAGAAAAGAGAATTTTCTCACCATGGGTCTGTTTGGGCAAACTTGTTTATTGGTTTATTAATTTATTTTAGTTATAAACTTTTTTATTTAGCTTATTAGCTTATTTTTGCTTTTTTTGTCTTTTTTGAATTTTTTTATATTTTGATCAAAAAATTTTACTTTTTCGACTCGTCTTAATGAGAGAAATTTAAAAAGTATAATAATTTGACTAAATGATGAAAAAAATTCATTAAAAATAAAAAGTCAATTTAATCAAATAAGTCAATTTACCCATACATGGCCATATATTCCACCCTCCCTCCATCAAGGCCAACCAAGATATATAATATTTTGATAATTATTTATTTTTATTTTTTATTTGATATTCAAACAATCAAAAGAATGCACATCTATGGATAAGAGATAATTAAATCCTAATCGACAAGGCATACGAAAACAATATCTTGCACTGAGCCATACACTCTCATAGACAAAAATCTATTCTCAAAAACAAAAATGGTGGGTTTTGATATTTCTGAAACTAATAACTTATAAATTGTAACTTGTAACAAAAATTGTGAGTATTTGGTAAAAATTATAATTTGTAATTGAAATAAAAATAATAATTATAAGTTGTAGGAAAAATTATGAGTATCTAAAAAAACTTATTACATATAGTTAAAATTAGTAGTAAAAAGTTAAAAATTACTAACAGTAACTTTATCAAATACCCCCGTTGAACATATCTCATGGCTCCATAATTTTTAAAAATTATTTAATTTAATTTGTAATTTAAACTGATATTTTCTCTCATCAATTTTGTTCTTTCAAAAGGAGGTGGGGTACTAGAATGGACCACCAATATTACTTCCTTTAAAGCGACACAGTAGACTTTGGTGGAACAATTAATTTATTCAACAAGGCTGTGACCCCCAACCCTCCTCTACCTACTTTACCCACTCTTTTTAAAGCTTCTAGTAGAGTTTCAATATGCTATTTGATGTTTTTTTTTTCACTAAAAAATATTTAGTTGAGAGTAGAATAATATAAAAATAAATAAAACATTGTTTAATTTGATTTAATTTTAATAAAAATAAATTTTTTAATGTACAAAAATATACAAATTAATCCAGGGATAAACCAATCCAACCCCTGTGATGAGAATTGTCCCCCAAATTAGTTTGGGGGTTTTCTTAATCCCTCAAATTACTTCCTAAACATGGCTATATATATATATATATATATCAGTCTATTTTTAAGTAGTTTTATTCCCCTTTCTTATTTCACTACCAAACATGGGCCTTGGTATAATTAAGATTCTAATAATAAAAATGGGATAGGATTAGATATAGATATACAATTCAATTTGGTTATGTCATCATATACGAGAGGATTAAAAAGATATCATATCTTATCGCAAGTTTGGGGTAATTTTTTTTTATATCTTTATCCAATTTAATACACTATTTAGAGTGGCAAATATTATAACAATGGATAAGAAATGAATAGTAATATTTTTTATATCACGTTTAATTTGGTATAAACTTATACAATGTTCACCGTATAAATTACGCTGACGTGATTGAATTACACATTAACACAATGTCAATCTTTTTATAAGCTACAATAACACAAATACAAAGTAAGAAATCACAATAAACATTGTAGAAGATTAGATATGTGGGTTTATATGCTGTTTTATACCATTTAATCCTTTTTTATTGAAATTTACTCTCTATTTTACGGGTGGTAAGACGTGCATAGAACGGAATATAACTCCCCCGCTCTCCCGTCCACCGCTAAGTATTGGCTCACACATTGGTGGTGTTTGTTGTAACCGTAACTATAAATTTATATATTATAATTAAAAATGTATGATTATTACTTTAAACATAAATTATACATATTTGCTAAATTAAAAAATTATAGCTTAAAATAGTAGAGTTTGTATTTATTAATTTAAAATCAATAACTCTAAATAAAAAGCTATAAACACAGTACGTATTTAAATTTTTAAAACTTTTTTTTTTTCCAAACTCTAAATTAAAAACTATAATGTAAGCAATAACAAACACCCCATTTGTGAGGAAACTGTATTGTGCTATGTGCAGTGTGTTGGTAGATAAAAGTTCAACATAAAAGATGATGAGACTGTCTGCACAAACCAAGAGAAAAAAGTTATGCAGATTAAAAAGTGTACTAAACAAATAAGATAAATTTTCAAGTGTAATGGACCCCACACTAGGTGATGATGTTATAACTCATCAAATTTGTGAGTAAGTCCTCGTTTGTCAACTGGTTTAAATTAATTTAAAATCTGTATTTTGCCTTTTTATTTGAAAGTTTGAAAAGTTAAAAAAAAAATGTTTTCTAAGTCAAAGGCTGTTAGTTTTTTTTTACTTTTTATATAATTTTTTTATATTTTTTAAAAATATTATAGTTTTTATTATACACATTTATTTTTTAAAAAAATTATATTTTTAAAATTTACTTGTCAAAATTTATCAAATAAGATTTATATTAAATATATAATTATTTAAAAATAAATTTTAAAAAATTATAATAATTTCAAGCAAAATTTTTCGTATTTTGGCTCAAACTTTGATTAAAAAACCACAAATATTCCAACCACACGAATTTTTAAGCTTAAAGCCAAAAAATTAGCTTTAAACCGGTTGCAAAACAAACATTAGTTATGCAGTTTTAGTACATTTTGTGGGTGTTTGGTACTGTAAACTTGTATATTATACTTTATAGTATAAGTTGGGTGTTTACTAAATATGTTAATTTGTAATTGAAATAAAAAAAAATATAATCATAATTTATGACAAAAGTTATAAATATTTAAAAAAATTATAATTTATTATTAAAATTAATAACAAAATATTAAAAATTAACTCAAAAGACTCAGCCTAACACCCTCAAATTTTTAATGCCGTAGCATTGTTGCAAACCAATCCAATGCATGTTGAGCGTGTGGGAACTAGTTATAACCCATGTCTAAGGTCACGTAATTATTTAATTTTAATAATTTAATAATTAAATATAAAGTAATGTCACTAATTTAATAATTAATTAATTAGATAATTTTAAAACACCTAATAATAAAAAATTGACTTTATTAATTTGCTAATTTATGAAAAGAACAAACAAAAAAATTAAAATAAAAGCTAAATAATTTTTTGGTTGGATTAGTAGAAGGAAAAGTAATATTAATTTTTTACCTTTTTACATAAAAAAATATTTTAAAAAAACAAAATAAAAGATTAAATTATCTCATTTTAAGAATTAATTTTTTTTTTACACAGATGCAACCCTTTTAAACAAAAAGGACGGTTGGTTTTGAGTTTTTAAAATGTCACATGAACAAACATTGGTCCAACGGACAAATTTGCCACCTGCTCTCATAAATAGTAATTTTGCTATTCTCTTAAACACCCAAACAATTGTAATTATTTCGAATAAAACACTGTCCTTAGCTTCTTTTCTTTTTTTAATGTCAGATTCCTCAGCTACTTTAAACATGAAACTTGCAATATAAATGGTGAAAAATACTAATCACCGTCTATTTGGCGGTGAATAAGAAGTGTATAATATATAAATATTTATATAAAATATATTAATATCTATAAAATTAGTAGGCATCACATCTAAAAGTATATTAATATTAAAAATATATATCTTTATTAACCTATTAACCACCGCTTAATGAATGGTGATTAACATGACCCATAAATGAGTTTGCCCCTTTTTATAATTTACCTTGACCATTATTGCTAATTCCCTTACGAGGTTTAGGTATTGTTTGGCGTTGCTAGAGATTATCGATTACAGCTTTTGTTATTAATCTAAATAATAAGTTATAATTTTTTTTAAATATTCATAACTTTTGCTACGTGCTATAATTACTTTTTAATTTATAAATAACAACTTTCAGTTAAAAGTTAATATATTTTTTAAATACTTATAATTTTTTTTATAAATTATAATTACTATTTTTTTAATTATAATTTATAAATAATTAATTTTAACAAGGCCAAACACCGTATAAATGCTATTTAATCCCACCAGTAGGACAACCTGTGTACACATGCCTCACAATTCCTTGAGGCTGTTTGGGATAAATTGCAAAAAAAAATGTTTATTTTTATCTTTTCTTAGCATTTTTTAGTTTTTTGATTAAAATTTTTACTTTTTCAAATTGCCTCTACGAGATAAGCCAAAAAAGTAAAAACATTTTATGAAAAGATAAAAAAAAGTTCAATAAAAACGAAAATAAACAACATTAAATTTGACCATTTGATTTATTTTGACTTATTTTTATTTTTTCTAAACATTTTTTTTATTTTGATAAAAAAAATTACTTTTTCAACTCGTCTCGACAAGAAGAGTCAAAAAGTATAATAATTTGATTGAATATTTAAAAAAATTTATTAAAAACCAAAATAAACTAAACAAAATAAACAAATAAGCAACCCTTACCCAGACAAAAAAAAATACCGGATATTCCACAATCCTTCCGTATTCATTGTGAGGAATAAAGCTGTATGTTTGGAATATAAAAAAAAATGTATGTACATCCCACATTTTAAGATTTTGTTAATAATGTTGCGTTTGTTTGTACCGAATTAGATTATTAATTCTGTGTGAAGGTTTATAATTTGAGATTCTCATACTAGTTATTACTGATGTCTAAAAGCACTAAATTATCTAAGTTCATTAATTTAATAATAAAATATAAAATAATGTTAATAATTAGTTAATTAATTAATTTTAAAGCATTAATTTGTTAGTTTATAGAGAATAAAACTATAAGAAAAAAAATAAAAGCAAAAGCTATTTTTTATTTACCAGACATAATTTCTACCTCCCATCAATGTGAAATAAAATATCACAATATCTTTCACTCAAATATATAACATTCTTGTCACACAATTCAAATTCTTTCGCTGATTGAAATGTGAATAGCAACATATTAAAATACCCAAAATATACAACCTTAAAAAATCTACTCCTTTAAAGCTTTTTACTTCTCTCTTCGTACCGCCATAGAATCCTTATTAGAGCTTTTTACTTCTCTCTTCGTACCGCCATAGAATCCTTAAAAGATCAAGATTGGTTTTCTTGTCATCTTTATTGCTAACGAAATTTTTTTTTAGCTAAAAGTATAAAAAAAAATAATAATAATAAGATGGACTATTTGGTTAAAAAAGGTTTAAAAAATAAAAAATCAAATCAAAACACTAATTTTTAAAATATTATATTTCAACTTTCAACAATTTTAAAAGACAATAATATTCTCTATTCGCAACTTATTTATTATCACTATCAACTACATATAATTGTTATTTTCAACTATATAAGAGGACAAAACTTTCCAATTTAAACAAAAAGTAAAAAAATTAATTTTTACCTAATTAACAAATTGAAAATAAAACTAATTTAAAAATTAATTTATCAAATAATCTATTTAGAACTAAATTTAGTTATTTTAGTTAAAAATGTGAAAAAAATAATAATTTTTAAATTAGTTGTCAATAAGAGCCTTTAAAAAAAAAAAGACAAAACATCACAGCTAGGATATCTTTATCCCCATATTTAACTCTTTAAATTAGTTATCTAGGTTTATATCCAATATTATTTTGTTGAATCAATATTCAATTTTACAAGATTATTCTCATATAATTAAAATTTAGCCCTTTTTTTTTTTTGATTGGGAGTACAGGGGCAGCGAAAAAGAGAGAAAAAGAGAGGGAAAAAGGGAATAGAAAAACTGGAACTATGGACCACCTGGGTGAAAAACCTTATGAAAAGACATGAAACATGAAACCACTTAACTGCTAATATTCTTCCAATTCAGCCACCTTACTACCTCAAATAAACATGGCCTTAGACCATCTTCAAAGGACCATTCAAAAATAAGGTGACAAACGTGTCCTTTGCTACCTAGTTCACAAAGGGGTGTATGGTAAAATTTTTTGCTACAATTTTTTATTTTTTACTACTAATTTTAATTATAAATTATAATTTATTCTAAACATTCCCAATTTCTACTACAAACTACAACTAGTGTTTCTTCTATTTTTACTACAAATTATAATTTTTATCAAACACTCGCAATTTCTATTACAAGCTACTATACATAAACTACAAGTTTTAATGCCAAACACCATCAAAGACTGTCTTTGGATCTAGGATTTGGATTTGTAAAAAAGAGAAAGAATTAGCATCTACTTACATTTTCTTGTCATGTCTATTCTCTTCTCTTTTTCTTATTCCTCCACAAATTCAAGATCCAAACACAGCTTAAGAGAAAATTTAAGTGATGCATAACATAATAAACCACAGTATATTATGTATCATGGATATTTAAAGTTAAACGAGGTTAAAGAAAACACGGTACATTGATACAAATAAAAAATAAATGACGTTAAAGTTAAAGAAAACACAGTACATTGATACAAATAAAAAATAAATATGTATCATGGATATTTAATTATTCAATTTGAATTACCATTTTAGTTACTAAGCAATGCCTATTTCTTATACCTTACTGTTGCCATGATAAAAAGTTAACTCATCAAGTTCATCTTAGTTCAAATAAATATATACTTAGTGGTAGAAATAACAAATTATGAAGAGTTACTAACAACTTCTAACCATCCAGGCTAAAAATATCCACAATAAATGCCCAAATGAAGCTCACAAATGGGTGCTGAAGTGATAAAGATACACTAGATAGTTTGGTGTTTGATATTACTCAAACTAATAGCTTATATATTGTAACTTATAACAGAAGTTGTAAGTGTTTGGTAAATATTATAACTTGTACTTGAAATAGAAGAAAAAATAATTATAGTTTTTAACAGAAATTGTGAGTGGTTGAAAAATATTGTAACTTATAACTAAAATTAATAGTAAGAAGCTAAAAGCTACAATCTATTCCAAACACCCACAATTTCTGTTGCAAACTATAATTACTTTTTCTTCTATTTTAGGTACATAGTACAATTTTTACAAAAAAAACTCAACTTCTACAATAAATTACAATCTATAAATTACTAGTTTCAACAATGCCAAACACCATCACTATAATCCCCACAAGACTAATCTGTTCTGTTCAGAATCACTCAATCCACCAAGTGATCAGCATCTAGATAATAACTAAGATAAACTGATAGAGGATCAAATACCTTATTCCTACATTCTAAAGCTAAGGGCAAATAACTAATGACAGACTCATTTCCAAATAAATCAAACAATTCATTCAGACTGTTTTTCGTTATGTAAATACATATGTGTGTGTGTGTGTGTGTGTGTGTGTGTGTGAGTTTATTTGCGTATATATACTATGTTACATGAACTCTTCCAAATATATAAATATCCGTGTCGAACACTCAACTCTTAGATAAATGTATGGGATGTGTTCGATATTTTTAATTGGACATTTACTTAGCAAGAATACTATTTAGTAATCCAAATGTGTTACAGAACCACGCATAAACTCTAACATTATTCATAAAATACTCCGTGGAACTTTGTAAGCACCATTTACTCTAGTAAATAAAATATATATATTAAGAAATATGAATATTTTGTCATATCCAAGTATTGTTGATATCAAGATTAAATGAATCTTACACTTAAAAATATACGCTGTACCAGAGTCCATGTCATATTAGTATATATCATTGGTTTATTGAAAACAATGAAAATCTGGATGTAAGCACAATGTGATGACCTCAGGCAATAGTGGGCTTCCTTTCTTCTGTTCAGTTTGTGTGATGTGCATGGGATGAAAGCTTTATGCTATTGGGATTATAGAAACATCTCCTACAGAACAATGGGAATATGTGCCGGGTGATTTGGGAGCCACAACCATATTCAAAATTAACAGTGTTTACAAATAATACATGATGGTTATTCACTAAGTTGGGTTTAGAGTGGC
This sequence comes from Heliamphora pulchella, assembly GCA_032270985.1. Lineage (NCBI taxonomy): Eukaryota > Viridiplantae > Streptophyta > Magnoliopsida > Ericales > Sarraceniaceae > Heliamphora > Heliamphora pulchella. The sequence goes on from JAULJZ010052262.1 coordinate 8,560, forward strand.
ACAGAAGCTCAGAGAATTAGCCGGCACTGGAGTTCCAATGTATCAAAATGACAAGGAAATGGACACAGAAGGATTTGATTGACTGGCTGTTGCATTTTTTTAAGGTAATATACCAAATCCTGTTTGTTTTCTGAGAATAATGTCAAATTGGTCCGGTCTCTCCGAATGACTTCTTTTTTATGTAGTGCGCTGCGTTTCAGGTGAAAGGTTATGCATTTTAGGATATGAGAGTGTTGGGCATGTGGAGCTTGGTTATTTCTTAGGGGATCCGATCCATCACCCGACTTGTTTTTAGAGGCGCATCACTTGATACCAGTTTTTTTTTGGGTGAGACTTAGTCCATGGAGCGGAGTCGTCTTGGATAAGTCTCTAGGGGATCCAGGGGCAGCGCTCCCTGGGGAAAGATTTTTTATCCATTTTTGACTTATGACCCAGTTTGGGTATAGATATTTTTGTCGCTTTTGGCTAGAGTTTTGTCTTCACTCGTTTTGTATTTGCTTCTCTTAAATCTTAGTAGCAAAATCATAGCACCTCCGAAGACAGATATATTTTTGGGTATAGATATTTTTGTCGCTTTGGCTAGAGTTTTGTACTCTCTCTAGTTTTGGATGAACCAAGTAAATCTTGTCTACTGTGTGTGATTGAGTTATTCTCTTTGTTGTTGTTTTTTGTTTTCTATCATGACATAGATAAGCTCAGGAGAGTTGCCAAGGGGATTTACAGTGTGGCAACATAATGCAATTTCAACTGCACTGGAAATCAACTTAAAAGAAGAATGTACAAATGTTTTGCATTTGGTGTGCTCTTTCTCCCCTTATGGGTGTCTGAAAGGATGCAACTGTATAGATATTTCCACTGTCTATAGAATCATTTTGCAAAAGCAGGGACTCCGACCAAGCTCTTTTCCCTTACAAGGAAATTAATACTAGCTTTTGAAGGTTAGCAAACAACTATAAAAAGCAAACTATTTTATGGGGCCCCCTAAGTTCTAAAGGAAGAAAAGGCAAGCTTCAAAATCAATGGCACTAACTACATTAGTCGATACCCTGTCACACACACCCACCCACACACACCCAACCCATTATCATTATACTTTGGATTCCTAAAATTCAACCACTTTCAATTTGTACCCGTGCCCTTGAATGTCGGGCATAGATATGCGTCTTAAGTGCTAGGTATGAATGTCGAGTATAGATACTTGTCTAAGTTCTGGGTATGAATGTTGAGTATAGATATGTGTCTAAATGTTGAATTCATCGAATTCTCATGTCAAGAATACTGAAATACGACAAAATATTCTTATTTCTTGATTTGTTTTTATTTTTTTAGAGCAAATTGTGTTTACAAAATTACATAAAGCATTTCATGAATAATGTTAAGATTTTATCTACAATTTTAGAGTAAACAGTAAACTTGGATTAATAAATACATTTTTTACACGAATGACCAACTAAAATTATCAAACACATCTAATTTCTTTATCCAAGTGTTGAGTAAAGAGTGTCAGGTGTTTGATAGGGGTATTCATACCTCAAAAATGGTGATAGTAGAATCTGTCGAGTATACCAATTATGCAAACAACCGGGTAAAGAAACACCAGAATTCATGCAATGTTTATACTTTTTGAGGCTTCTTTTTTACTTCAGCAAATTCTACAAATTTGATAAGATAAGCTACAGAATTACACCCTACTGCTAATGGTGAAAAAAAATGAAAAAGTCAGATATCGGATAAGCTCACCGGGGATTTTTTCCGGGACTTGAAAGGCAATTTGGACGGCGGCGACGGGGAAAATTCAAACGGCAAGTGCGGTGGTTCGGCCTCCCCAGCAAGCATCCCCACCACCTCCTTCATGGTGGGGCGCTTCCCGGGCAATCTCTGCAAGCAGAGGAGAGCAATTGTGATGCAGAGCAGCGCCTGTTCCCGATCCAAATTCTGAACACAAGGGTCGACGAGGTCCAAAAGCTTCCCGTTCCGGGCAAGTTGCCGAGCCCATGAAATCAGATTCGCCCTCTCGAACTCAGACATCGGCGACGCCGTCACTTGCAGCGGCCGCCGCCCAGAAACCAGAACCAGTAACAAAACTCCATAGCTGTACACATCACACTTTTCAGAGAATTGCCCACCGCCGCCGCCGCACTCAGGGGCAATATAACAAACAGTTCCTCTCATACTCGGAGTACTACTAATTCCTCCGCTCTTTGGGATCTCCCCACTAGCCCAATCTTGACTGTTTCTCCGCCCACTTCTTCGGAACTCGCCGCTGAACCCATCCAACCACCAATCGATACTTCCCCTGCTCTTCCTTTTCTTCCTCCCCGGCGCCAAATCCTCATCTCTCTGCCACCACAAATCGACGCCGCAACTGGATTTAACCTCCCTTTTCTTCTTCTTCTTCTTTTTCTTCGTCAATTCTTCGCAGAATTCTTCCTTCCACCATTCCCTCGGCTTCCGATTCTTCTTCTGCTGCTTCTGAATTCTCTCCTCGTCCAACGAAGCCCACCATTCTAGTTTCTGCTTGTGCTTCTTTTGCTCTGGTTTCACACTCCCCTTCTTGGAGCTAGTGTCGTCTACCGAGCTGGGAGTAGCAATCCACTCGCCGTTGGGTCTTTCCTTCTTTATCTCACTCCCGATCCACTCCATCACGTAATCCTTCACTCTCCCCGACTCCGAACCACCGCCGGCGGTGGCGGTGTCCTGTCTCCACCACCAATCTCTCCCCGACCCGCTCTTCTTCCTCCCAAAACCCCTCCTATAACCACTATCAACGCTAGCCCTGTCGAAACAACACTCCGACACGCTCGTCTTGTCCAAACCCTCGGAGGGCGATGCCTCCGCCGCACCAAATTCCGGCAATGGTGCGGCGTCGGCGCTCATTTCAGGCGACTGGCCCACAATCACAACCACTTCCTCTGTAATCACACTCTCTGCCTCTTCAAGTATTGATCCATTATCATCCCCATTCCCGATCTCAAGACATTCTCTCTTCTTTCCTCTTTTCGCTCCATCTTCGCCGCATTCCAGAAAGGTTCCAACGATCTCATCTTCGGTGACGGCTCGAGCCAAGCCAAAATCGGCGATCTTCGCAGTGAAATACGCATCGAGAAGTATATTAGATGGCTTGATATCGCCGTGAACGATTGGTGGATTACACGAGCAGTGAAGATACTGAATTCCTTTCGCGATGTTCGTTGCGATTGCCAGTCTTTTTTTCCAATCCATCAGCTCTGGACATTTGCGATCCAACAATGCATCTTGCAGACTGCCATTCTGCATGTACTCGTACACTAGCAACAACCTCCGGCGGCGGTGGTGGCGGCGGCTGGATTCGTCGGAGGAATATCCGATGAGCGACACCACGTAGTCGCAGCACGTGGCGTCGATCTTCGAGGCGATCGAGAGTTCGTTGTGGAACTCTCGCTCGCCCTGGAGAGACCCGGAAGGGTCCATGACTTTCACGGCGACGTCCTGCCCGGACGGCAGGATTCCCTTGTAAACGGACCCGAACCCTCCCTGTCCGAGCCGGTTGGAAGCGGGGAACGATGACGTGGCACGGCGGAGAACGGAGTAGGAGAAGCGGTGCGGGGGTTTCAGATCCGCCGGAGCGGTGCGTTTCCGCGAAAGTTTCCGGTAAAGAATGGCTAGGAAAAGGAGGCATGTGATGGTGAGGGATCCGGCGACGACGGGTGGGACGAGTTTGGCGTGGTGATGTGGGTGGCGGAGTCGGTGGTGGTTGGGAGGCTCCGGCGGTGGCGAGTACGCCGGGAAATCTGGAAATGGTGGTGTTGGACGAGAAGGCATTGTTGGACAAAAATGGAGAAAAACAGAGAGGTGAATAACGTCAAAAACGAATACGCAGAGAGAGTATACGATGGAAAGAGACGAGCAAGAGATGGAAGGGTCTCTGCGTCTAATTTGTTTGGTTATCCTCCTTTCGTCGTCTTGCTCATCTTTCTCTCGTGTCTTCTTGTACTTGCTCTGTTCTCTGCACCCTCCCTCTCCCTCTCCCTCTCCCTCTCTCTCCCTTTGTGCTTTTGAAGCAACGTTGGGTCTAGTTTGGTTTCAGCTTAAAATTAAGTTAGGGGCGGGATGGCAAGTAACTTAAAAACAAGGTTTTTTTTAAAACCAAAATCAGGGAGGGCAATAGGACAAGCAGGGCCGTGGATGATAACCAAAAAAAATCAAAAAATCAAAAAATCAAAAAATAGCAAAAATAGAGATATTTTACGATAGTTTTTAAATTTTAAAATAATAATATTAATAAAAATTATAGATAATATAATAAATAAACAATAATAATTAATAAATTAATATAATTAAAAATACAAAATGTAAAAAAATAGAGAAGACAAGTTAGAGATAAATACAATATTGTAACATTTAGAATTATTATATTTATAAAATATATATTCTACACTTGTATTCGTATTTAAAAAATATTTATTTTATATAATCAAAAACGAAACAAAGAAAATAAGTATCGTCATCACTTTAATTGTGGTCGAGGACGGAAAAACTCCGTAAAAAAAAGAGGCAACAGGGCATGAATGGAGAAATTGCCATCCCTAACCAAAATTTTAAATTTGTGAATTTAAAATAAGTTGTTTGGAAAGTTAGCATTTTAGTTAGATTTTTTTAAAAGTGGTTGGTTTGATAAAAATAATAATTTTTTTACTTTTTATTCAAATAACACAATATTGGGGTGTTTGGCAAAGATATTTTGAATAATTTTTAGTTTTTTACTATTAATATTAGTTATAAATTATAATTTTTTTAAATACTCATAATTTATAAGTTACTAGTTTTAAAAATACCAAATACCCTCATTATCATATATATAATTGATTATAATAATTATATATAATTAATATTAATCATAAATAAATTATTAAATTTGAATATTATTATCTTTTAGAATTAAAAGAATGTTTAAATAAATTCTTCTAAAAATAGTGTTTTCATTTAAGTTGTTAGTTTTTTTTTTCAAATGATCCATGTTAATTTTTTATAGTTTTTATTAAAAATTCAAAAAACAAAGTTTACCAGTGTCTTACTCCTTTTTTATTAAAGTTAAAAAATTTAAATCACTTATTTTTATAGTCATTTTTTAAAGTTATTTTTAAATTAAATAATCATTATTTATTTTATTTATTATAACAATAATTCTAAATCAAATTAACCAACAATTCTTTATAGCCTTGTTTACTTAGGAAATTAGGGGTTGGATTTAATAAGCCCTTGTTTGGGTTAGCTTATTTTTGAAATTTTTTGGTTTAAAAGTCAAAAAAAAAAATCAATAGTTTTGTTTATTAGGTTTTTTTTTAAATTTTTTTACTTTTTTTTTATTTTTTTTTAAATGATTTGATATTTATTTTTTTATAAAAAAATCAAAAAATTTA
>JAULJZ010052273.1:0-13957 GCA_032270985.1 Heliamphora pulchella
TTGAAGGTATATTTAATCATAATATATCAGTTTATTGTTATCGTTTTTCATGAAAAACGCATGCGCCATTTTTTACGGTCACGGGGCCGGTTCCTAATTTTTCTTCCGCACTCCAACAATAGAAGCATGTTTTTGGTAAATCTTGAAGTAGGTGCTAAAGCGTGTTTTCTTAGGATAAAATGTTCATTCATTTGCCTTAAGATTTGGTCTTTGTGTGACACATGAGAATTGTAGAAAATATTTTTATCTAAATGGTGCATAAAAATCATAGCTTAATTCCAAGTCTAGATACCCCGAAACATTGTCGCCCCTTTTAATTTAATACTTGGTTTTAGCCTTAAAAGTTGCTAAGTGTGATTCAAGCATCCTCTGCTATGAGACCCGAGTTTTTGTATGATTACTTACTTGAATTAGTTGATTAGTGTTTCAAGTAAATGTATGGTGATTTAGAACCCATGCTGTTATATTGAATCATATCTTCAGAATTGTACCTTATGCTTTGCAAATTGTACCATGAACACTACCATGCTAGTTAATGCCATGCTATAAATTGTTGCATATGAGACAATGGTACACATTATGAACATTGACATTTGCATCCTGGCATGTTAGAGTCCATTTGTGCAAATCGTTATTGGGTTGGACTGTGTTGAGATTGTTATTCTTGATTCTAAGTCCAAGGTGTCCCTAGTTGTCATTTTTGAAAATATATAGCTTTATACACCCTAAGTGCGTCCCCGGTGTTGGAAATAATTTTTTCTTGTACACCTTGGGTGCATCCCTGGTGTTACAGATTTGGTTTATACACCCTGGGTGCGTCCCTGGTGTTTGAAATGGTTTATGAATACTGTTGGGCACCATGGGTTGGTCGTTAGAATTCTGATTTTGATCGCTTGGACTTTTGGATTGACACTGGCGAAGGCATCATGAGTCTTAAGGTGGGATCGGTTGGCCTGCATAAGGGTGGCTGATAACTGGGTGGTTCTCCCCCACGCCGTTGCCATTGAGTAAAACAGCTATGGCATGAAGCCAGGCGACATGGTTACTATTCGCAACGAGGCGCCGTGATGGCTTTGGTGATCAAATACCTATGAAAGTCTACTCTGGTGATTCCCGATGTGAAATTCCTATTATAATCTGGGTGCATGCTGGATTGGGTATCTGTATTTCATACATGGCATCTCATATTCACATGTTTATTTACTTACCTGCTACCCTATTATAAATTTGTTTTCTCCTTGACTATAAACTCTACTAGGTGTTATATGATTTGTGTTGTGGTGAATTTTGTGCTTTGACATCAGTTAGAAGGTTAGAGTATTTTTCTTCTAGGCCTTGGCTCATGGCATTCGTGCCACAGGTGAGGAGAAGTTCTTCGAGGAAGTCATCCCCGAGGGAGAAGAAGAGTTGGAAGAACAAGGTGAATTCCAAGTGCACGTGGATCCAGCTGATTCTTTCTGAGGAATCAAGATTCCTATTTTTGTTCTTATATGCAGTTTTTCCCGCGCTTAGCAATTTTTGAATTTTTCTTGGTAAAACTGTAATAGCTATGTAATTCTGGATGGTTCAAACTCGTTTATAATGTATTAACTATCGTATATAAATATGAATGTATGGCTAGTTTATCCTTATGTTTATATTTATGTATGTCTCAACGTGTCTGAAGGACGGGGCATCACACTTTAACTAGTTTGGGCATTGGCAAAAGCAGTATCTAGTTTTTTTGGATAAATAGAACAAACAAAGTAATTTCTGTTCGGCAGTGGCTAAAACATATTTAGCGTTGTTATCTACCGATACCTAGTGTGTAAATAAGGGAGCTACTAATCATGTCTGCAATTCTTTGCAGGGGTTTCAAGAAATAAGACTGCTTAGTGATGGAAAAATTTACCTATATATGAGTAATAATACAAGGGTGGTAACAGTTGCGAAATGTCACTATCATCTTTTGTAGTGATAGGAATTTAATTTTAAAAGATTGTCTTTACGTACCTTTTATTAGAAGAAATTTAATTTCGATTTCCAATTTAATAAAGAACAAATATTTTGTTCATTTTAATGACTCTGTGGTTACTAAGAAAAATAAATATTTTATTTGTTCTAGTACATTGGTGGATGATTTATATGTTATATCTCTTATCTCTCCTACATTGCAACTAATTGAATTAAATAACGCATCTAATTTTTCATATAAGAGAAAGGATCTTTCTTTAATGATCTAAACGTTTATTTGGCACTTACACTTGGATCATATTAATCTAAAAAGAATAAATAAACTGGTAGAAGATGGACCTTTGAGTTCATTGAAAATGGAGGCACTTCTAGTCTATGAGTCCTGCTAAGAGGGTAAGATGACCAAGAAGCCATTCTCGGCCAAAAGCTATAGAGTTAAAGAACCGTTGGAACTTGTTTACTCTGATGTGTGTGGTCCTATAACTATCCAGGCTAGAGATGTCTTTGAGTACTTCGTCAGTTTTATTGACGACGTATCAAGGTATGGATACATTTACCTGATGCACCATAAGTTTGAATGCTTTGAAAAATTTTAAAAATTTAAGACAAAGGTAGAAAAGCATCTGGGTAAAAGTATCAAATCACTATGATCCAACCGTGGTGGGGAGTACCTTTTTGGAGAATTTAGAGACTACTTGTCGTCAGAGGAGATTACATCCCAGTTGACTGTACCAGGCACTTTGCAGCAGAATGATGTAGCAGAAAAAAGGAATAGGACTCTTATAGAGATGGTAAAGTCAATGACGAGTTATCCAAAATTACCCAATTTGTTTTGCGTACCCGCATTAGAGACAACGACTTATATTTTGAACTTGGTACCTTCTAAGTTAATACCTTTTACTCCCACAGAATTGTGGATTGGGCACAAGCCTAGTTTGAGATATATTTGAATTTGAGGGTGTCTAACAGATGTACCAAAAGGGAATACAGGTAAGTTGGAACTGAGGACAAAAGTCTATTTTTTTGTCAAGTATCCCAAGGGAAAGAAGGTGGTTTATTTTACAATCCTAAGGATCAAAAGGTCATTGTTAGCACCAATGCCCGATTCTTAGAAGAGAATTATATTATGGACCGCAGGCCCAAAGGTAATTATTTTTAAAAAAATGAGAAGAAATACCAGTAGAGTGGAAGAGAAACCACAAGCCACTGATATCCCATTATCTTGTCATAGTGGGAGGATTATCGGTGCCGGTGTCGATCCTAAACAGGGTGCTACCATTAACATGCCAGACGAGCATGTGGGTAATGTTGCACACGGTTCAGATTCTGCATAGCGCGTTACTACTAATACACAGACGCATGTAGTGCCTCGTCGTAGTGCGAGAGTTATTCATCAACCCGATCGATATATGTTCTTGGGAGATTCTTTTGATAGGATCCTAATAAAACTAGATACCAAATCATGTAACTACAACGAAGCACTCCAAAACAAAGATGTAGATCTTTGGCAAAAGATTACGAATTCAGAGATGGAATTTATGTATTCCAATTAGGTCTGAAAACTTGTAGAATCGCCTGAAGGGATTAAACCCATCGGATGTAAGTGGATCTACAAGACGAAGAGAGGAGTAGACGAAAAAATTGAAACCTTCAAAGTTCGGCTTGTTGCAAAAGAGTTCACTCAAAAAGAATGGATTGATTATGAGAAAACCTTTTTGCCAGTAACCACACTTAACTCTATCCGGACTCTCCTAACCATTTCGGCTCATTTCAATTACAAAATTTAGCAAATGGATGTCAAGACAATGTTTTTCAATGACAGTCTTGACGAGTATATCTATATGGTATAACCAAACGATTTCATAACAAATGGCTAGGAACACATGTTATGCAAGCATCGGAGATCCATTTATAGATTTAAGCAGGCATCGAGGTCTTAGAATACTTGATTTGATCATGCCATAAAATCTTATGATTTTGATCAAAATCCAGATGAGTCCTGTGTGTACAAGAAGCGTGACGGAAGCATGGTGGTCTTTCTAGTACTTTATGTAGATGATATCTTGCTCATTAAAAATGATGTAGGGGTGTTATCTTTGGTAAAAATATGGTTATTTGAGCAGTTCGATATAAAGGACTTGAGAGAAGCTAGTCACATTTTTAGGATCAAGGTTTTGCGAGATCAAAAACAAAGGATGTTGGGCTTATCACAAGCAAAGTATATCAATATAATAAAACAGCTCATGTTTTTGAAATATCCTAGAGACAAACTATCTTTAAAGGTTGAGATTTATTATACCACTAATCCTACGGTTCAGATTATAATCTCTCTCCTCATTTAATGCAGTTGATTTAAAAAAATATCACATCTTTTTTCATTTAATACCTTTTCTCATTTCATTTTTCTCTATTCAAAAAATATCATCTATCTTCACAAAAAATAGAACTTCAAAATGCTTTATAATTTTGAAACTTTTTTTAAAAAAAATTAAAACAAAACTCTTAGAAAATTTTTCTTCTTTCTAAAAAATGAATTTGTTTTATTGAAAAATGTTCTTTTGGTTATCTTCGATATAAAATTGTTAAATTAGTTCTTTTTTAATATAGAAAAATTTATATTATGTGACAACTTGAAATGTTTCCCCCTTTTCTATTTACAAGAACTAATAACTATTTTTTTTTGGAGAAAATATTTTCTTTTCATTTGGAAACTAAAAATTAAAATTGTTGTTTTTTCTATCAGAAAATTAAAAATTAAAAATATTTTTTTCGTTACATTTGATAGAAATTTGATTTTGAATAAGTTTTTTATTTATAAAAAGCAACTATTTTATTTATAAAAAGAAAATGTTAAGAAGGTTATGTGAGCTTAATAATTTATTCTATATGGCGTACGATTTTTATTTTTAGAGTGTGAATGTTATAATTGTATAGAATTTATTATATTATACATATGAAAAAAGGCGAAACTATGTAAACCACGTAATCTTTCATATCTCTTCAATTTTGTCTTTTTTTTTGTTAGGTTTGAATTAAACTTTTTAATTAAATTTTTTTTTCTTATGAAAGCTTGATTGGTTGATAGATTAACTTTTGAGAAGGTTATGGGTACTTTCTAATTTAATCTTCAAACTCTACATGATTTAGAAATTTATTTTAATTTATTTTATTCTTAAATCTTAAGCATTTTAATTATAATAATGATTATTTTAAAAGTTTAATAATTTATTTAATTTCCCTTTTATTTTAATATTTTATTTTTTTTACTACTCACATTTTATGCAAGAGAGTGCGAGAGCCCCTTTAATAATTGAGTCAAAAAAAATGATTCGAAAATACTTTTTAGAGGTATGAATTATAATTAGAAAATGTTGTATTAAAATATTAATTTTGATTAATGTATATTACAAAATAGAGCAGTCTTATAACACGTTAATAAGTACCATTTTAAAAATAATTATTGGTTTTCCAAACTAACTGTATTAAATGAGAAGAGTGACGAATTGTTTTTAAAATGATACTTACTGCTGTTAGATGTAGTTTGAACAATTTCAATCATTGGATAAAAAAATGTATAAATTATCACCTCTCTCCTTATTCAATACAATCTCTCTCCTCATTTTTCTCTTTTCAAAAAATATCTTCTCTCTTCACAAAAAATAAATTTATTTTATTGAAGAAATTTTATTTTGGTTACATTCGATAGAAAATTATAGAATTAGTTCTTTTTTAATATAAAAAAATTTGTATTATGTTATTGTGAGATCCTGACCTATTTTATTTTTGAAATAATTTCAGGATTGACGGAGTTAGAGTTAATCTTTGACCTCGGGTGTTGGGGTTTGTGCTTCTTCACAGTAGAACAACAGGTGCGTATGAGTTTTACGCTTGTTCGGGTTCCGTTGAGGCTTGTTTGGTTTGGTTTAAGTCTAGAAAACCAGTTTTTCGCAGAAAAACACACTGCCCTGAGGTTCGGTCGACTGGAGGGGTTAGCCCAGTCGACTGGACACCGTGGCGCTGGGCAATTTTCATGTTTCCAGTAGGCTGTTCAGTCGACTGGAGTGGGGGTCCAGTTGACTGAACTGAGGATTTTGGCCGATTTTGGAGTTTTTCTAAAAATATCAGGGGCTGAGATATTTTTATGGAGCTTTCTTCTAAGCTAAGTTTTGGTTTCCTCTGCCTTCTCTCTAGATTATTGAGGGCCCGAAGCTCGAATTTAAGCAATCCGACAGTGGATCCTCGATGTTGGTGCCAGGGGTTTCATATATATTCGGACAGATTCTCATTTCGACGAGGTTCAGTTTTTTACGCTTCGAGTTTTGACTCTCCGAGATAAGATTCTAGACCCTACTGCAGTATAAGGGTGTGTTGTATGTAATTATACATGTTTTTACCGAGTAAAAAATATATAAAATGTCATATATATGTTTAAACCTTGGTCTTTCGTGTAAAAAGCATATTTTTTGCTTTTCTTGGTTCATTACATTATATGACTTGTGGTTGGATGGTTTTTAAAGGGTGTTCTTGAAAATGGTGGAAGACGGTGGTTTTTGTTCGAAAACGATGGGTATGATTGAAATCTCAAAATTTTTTGTTTTGAAGGTTTGGAGCTCGCCTTCGGGATTGAGTCTCAGGTTTTGAAATATTTTGTTGAAAATGGACAAAAATATTTTCAAATATTTTTGTTTGATCTCCATGTTGATGGATGGATCTAAATACATGTATAATGTATTCTGGGAAAGGTTTTTCGAAGTTGAGCTACGGTACTATTTTAAGAAGATTATCTAGATGTACCGGGATGACGTGTATTTGGCACGAGTTGCCCTCAGTGTAAGTCCAGAAACGTGCGCAGCGTAGGTACTCAGGTCCTTCGGGTTAGTCCCCATAAATTGAGACGGTTGGTTGCTTAATTCCCTCGGGTTGTCGCCCATAAATTAAATGGTTCGTCGTGGTGTTCCGTATACAATTTGTCATTACCTAGCAAGGCTTAAGTGGTTTAGGACTAGGGTAATGGACAAGAGTCTATAGTTGTTACCTTTGTCTGTGTGACAGAGTCGGTACATAGGATCTTATTCTTCTTCTTTTCCACGATGGTACATTCCGTGATGGAATAATGTTTTGATTACTATTTTTCCTTAACTGTGGTTGATTATTTGCAATTATTGCAGCTCCTGGTTTGAAGGATGAAAACAGGGGTTTTATGATGTAAAACCTTTTTAGCTTTGTGGTTGAGTTAGCTCCCACTCTATGATATGCATGGTCTCAAGGACGAAAATGTGGGGTTTTAAGAAGTAAATCCGTTTTGAGGCTCGTATTAAACTGGTGGAAAACTTGAGATTTTGGGTTGAGAAAACCTTTTTGGCTCCTGTGGTTGAGCCCCTATGCTTGTGATTGCATATTTCCTGCTTTACAGCTTTATTATCATTTCCTATTGGGCTTCAGCTCACGGTGTGAGATTTTGTCTTAAAATCATTTTCAGGTAAGCGTAGTTCTGTAAGTTGACCCGGTGGAGCCCAGAGGTGGCTGATGACAAAACTTATATTTTGTCTTCATAGGTAGCCTATAACTGTTGTATATGTCTCATGTTTATTTGTAACATGTTGTAAATCGTATACTATTATTGTGGATGTATGCATGTTTTAATGCTTTCGAGAGAACCTTGTATTGATTGTTTTTCGTAGTTGGTTACTACATTTTTCGTTGCTTCGATCAACAATTTTACAAACGGAATTTTCAAATGTTTTATGCTTCATTTAAACTCTTGTGGTTCGAGGAAGATTTTTGGAACGGCCTAAGCTTCTTTTAAAATGAAAAGTATTTCTCATCCAAAACTTGTACCTTATTTTTAAAGGCTTAGCTGTGGGGCTATAACTAAAGTCTTTTGCCCACTCTTTTAACTCAAATAAATTCTCGGTAGTACATTTTTACAAAGGTTTTGGCCTTATTTGGCTTTCTTGTTTAAAATCCCTTTTGTTTGGGCAATTTTGGTGGTGCATTTCCGCGTGACCCGAAGTTTGGGGCATGACAACTTAGTATCAGAGCTCTGGGATTGAATACCTATGAGTTGTGGGAAGAGGGTGTGTTACCTTGTGAAGATGTGTGTGTGCTTGGTTGCCTGTGTTTGGAATATGAGCATGTTGATGTCGTGTATATGTCAGCATGGAGGTTGGACCTTAGGATTGATTAGTCTTGCTTTCGGGCATTTGGATTAACAAACTTGGGAGCCAAGTTAGAACCGCATTTCATGGACGTGATTTCTAGCAGGGAATCTAAGTAGGTTATCCAAAGTGACACGTTATTCTTATTGGTTCCCCTCGATATCGGTGTTGTGTCCGCATGATCGTTGTGGCTACATGTTAGCATGATTATGTGGTATGTGGTAGAGATAACATGATAGGTCGACCTTAGGTTGTCATGTTTCATGTTTTCTTTCTTTCATATAACCTGTATACCCTTAGAGGTGACGAGACCGTGGTTTGGGTCTTGGATGTGCGACTCGGTCGCTATCAGTTGTAGAGGTACGATTATGGGTTAAGCGTCGATCGCTTAGTATGTTGTGGAACTCATCGGTGAGTTGGGTTTAGCCGTGTGAGGGTGGCCTCAGTTGGTATCTGTTGAGTGTTAGTACGAGCAGAGTGTGTTCGGGTGCAGATGAAGCCTAGTTAGTGGCTTGGTTATAGTAGCTGGCTCCCCTCGAGAGTAGGCTAGTGGATGTTGGAGTTATGTTATGGTTGACCTTGTGAGTCGAGGTGTTGGGGTGTCAAAGACCCTAGGAAATCAGTCAATGTGATTAGGTTAGGGATAGTGACAATCCCTTTGGAGTCTTGTTATACATGGTTCTGATCGTGTGATGGATTAGGTACGTCTTGAGCCATGCTATGTCATGAGCCGTGTACTCAGGAGGGGATATGTACGGGAACATAGTGGATGGGAGCGTGATAATCCTTGGCCGGACGTACATTGAGATAGCAGAACGTGTGGTTCTAGAGATATTCCCTAGTAGGCAGGATATCAATGGTGATCAGCAAGATGTTGTTGGTAGTCTGAGTTGTCTGGTTACTTTAGACGTTGTATACCTTTTGAGGTTTGAAAATTGTGTTCCGAGTGAGTGAACTCAAGGATATGGGAATGAGTGTGAATTGACGTTATGCTTAGAATGGCACAGGTTATGACTATATGGGAATGTGTAAGGGTTCCTGCGATGAGTATCGGTTCTGTGAGATTCCTACGGGAATGTAGGTCTGTGATTTGGTCGATATCCTAGTGAGTAGGAGAACGTGTTTGGGAACCACGCTAAGTGCATGTGGTTGGCATAGTGTTGCAATGATGTATTCCGAGTATGATATATTTGGAGATTGTTTGTGTTCCACCTTAAGGTCAGAGATGGGTATGTTGTTTGCCCATGGGAACGAAGTGTGGAGTGATAAGGTTCAGCAGTGTACCGTGTGGTTTGGCTGACCTGGCGTGATAGGTGAGAAATCGTAGAGTACGATACCTGTGACCGATGTGTGCTTTGAGAGCGAAAGTACGAAAGGTGTCTGCATGGTTATGGGAGTTATTAGTAACTCTGGATGAAAGGTCTCAGACTTGGGTTCCCTTTATTTGATGTTGTGCCTTGGACGGTGAGCTCGAGGTGACGATGTGATTGTGGTTTTCCTAGCAGGAGTTAGGTTATGTAGCGCAACCTCATGAGGTGAGGTTTAGGGCGCAATGGGATGTGTTGTACCAGATGAGTTTGGTGAGCTTTGTGTAGCGGACGGTCTGAGTATTGTGATTAAAGTTCACAACAGCTGTGTGACTGTAGTCGATGTGGCCTCGAGGTAGGACGTACAGAGTTCTTTAGAGACTAAGTGTTGAGGAGTACTCCCAGTATGCTGAGGTTGAGTTATGGTTTCTTGTTAAGCCTTTGTCTTTCCTTTGGATAGAAGGAGAGAGAGAGTTTTTTTGTAGACGATTATTTGGTGTGAGTTGTTTCATCTCGGTTGGATAGAGATGCCAAGTTCTTGATTGGTTCAGGTTTTAGTTGTGTTCTGAGACTGTGGAATCTCAGTGGATCTATACCTATGTATGACCCTTGGAGTTGTGACTCAAGGACTTGTGTCACTTGTGATTAGGTGATTATAAGATGGATTCTTTGTGGCTTCGACGCGTGGTGTGAGATGCTCTACATTTGAATGTTTATGTGTGTGTCCTGGGATCCGATTGCTCCCGCGATTGGGAACTGTAAAGAATTGCATGATGGGGTTGGTATTCTCCCGCGGTGGGAGGCCATAAAAGAGTACGTATGAGCGTTGTAAATATGATAGGTCGTGGTAACCTCGTCCGTGTGGTTTGTTTGTGTGATGTGAAGTTGCGTCCCCTATGTTGTTATTCTTGATAGACAAAGGAGTTCGTGTTGAGACGTAGAGTTCCTTGCAGTGATCAATTGAGGATCGTTGACCGTTTTGTGCGTATGGTTGTGCTTCTAGCACATGGCAGAGCGAGAATTTAGTTGGAGCAGCGTGGCTATGATAGGCGTATGGCGGGTTTTCGGTAGACATTTGTGAGTCCAGTTTAGGTTCTGCTTGAGGACTTGGAACTGCGAGTTCTTGGAGTCGAGGAGTGGTTGCTGACTATGGTGAGTGTTATGTTTCGGCATAACTGTTGTTTGTATGGATGGTGGTCTCGAGAGTGTGATAAACTATAGACTAGGAAGGATATGACATTTAAAAAACCTTAATTTGCATATCCTGTTCGGACCGACGCGATTGTTTGGTTGGAAACGGAGGAGCTGTGATGAGTTCTGGATGTGAGAAAATTGCTAAGTGTAAGATGCAAGTCTTGGTTGGTGTCTTGGGTTCGATAGTTTGCTATTGTGGACTCGGGGGATTGAGGTATGTGCTATGAGTTGGAGTTGATGTCGGACGACAGTCAACATGTTGTTTTGTCGGACAACGACAATCATGTTTGACTTGAGGTTGACCTGTAGCCTTGATGTTAGCGATCTGATGACAAGGCGTTGAGTTGTGTAGTAACGAGTAGTGATGTGCTGTTGCACGGGAGGCATGTTTGGGTTTATGCAGATTACTGGGTACCTATGAGGTGATCTATCTACGTGACGTGTTTAGTCAACTGACTCTTTAAGGTCAGGTGGCTTTGTGGTTGCGATGCCGAATTGGTTTTCAGTTGTGTGGAACCATGTCTAAGACAATGGTGTGCCATCTGATGCTTCTTCTGGTTGAGAATTGGGGTTCGTGACAGAAGTTCGAGTAGAGGATGAAGGTTTGAGGGTTTGTTGAGATGCATTCTTTGGTTTCCAGGGGAGTTAGGTGAGCTCTCTCAGGTGAACTTCTCTTTAGAATTGGGTGTTGTGTTATTGCTCGTGGATCAGTGTCATGACAGCTCCAGTAATGAAGATGTTGCCATCTGCAGGGGATGACGTGGTATCAAGTCGGTGGTAATCTGGTGATCGTCAGGACTTGAGTAAAGTTTGTGTGCGAGGTGTGTGACTTCACGTGATCGATGTCAGAGTTTGACGTCGTGTGTTTGGACTTGTGGAGATAGTCCTTGGTGTGTATTATGAGGAGTGATTGAGGACGAGGGTTATAGTCTTTGTGTTCGAGTATAGAGCATGTTTGAGATCGAGTACCATGGAAGATTGGTCTCATGTGATGCGTTTGTCGTCAGAGTGGTTTCAGTTCGGCGAGAGTTGTGTTTCGAGGTTTGGTAGCACGAGCTGGATCTTGATCTGCTTCTTTATGGATGTTCCCTGGATGACAATGATGTCAGTAGAATTTATACGTGTGAACAGTCTGTATGGAGATTGATTCTTTATGGATGTGCATTCATGGTATCAGTTACGTGGGCAGTTTGTGTGGGGATTGAATCTTCAAGTCGTGTTCACCTCGTGTGACGACAAGTTTGGGATTTCAGTTTCTGGGGCATTTATGCTATTGTACAGTGTTGTTGGGTTTGCATCAGAGGTTGTTGATGGTTGTGAGACAGATATTGGTCTGAGTTTCAGTGTTGAATTTCTGGGATGAAATTTCTTTAAGAGGGGGAGAGTTTTGAGACCCTGACCTATTTTATTTTTGGAATAACTTCATGATTTACGGAGTTAGAGTTAATCTTTGACCTTGGGTGTTGGGGTTTGTGCTTCTTCACAGTAGAACAACATGTGCGTATGAGTTTTATGCTTGTTCGGGTTCCGTTGAGGCTTGTTTGGTTTCGTTTAAGGCTAGAAAACCAGTTTTTCGTAGAAAAACACACTACCCAGAGGTTCAGTCGACTGGAGGGGTTAGCCTAGTCGATTGTACCAAGATTTTCCAGTTCGGCCGACAGAACTAGGGTGTTCAGTCGACTGAACCATGGCGCTGGGAAATTTTCATGTTTCCAGTAGGCTGTTCAATCGACTGGAGTAGGGTTCTAGTCGACTAAACTGAGGATTTTGGCCGATTTTGGAGGTTTTCTATAAATATCAGGGGCTGAGATATTTTTATGGAGCTTTCTTCGAAGCTAAGTTTTGGTTTCCTCTACCTTCTCTCTAGATTTCTGAAGGCCCGGGGCTCGGTTTTAAGCAATCCGACAGTGGATCCTCGATGTTGGTGCCAAGGGTTTCGTATATATCCGGACAGATTCTCGTTTTGACGAGGTTCAATTTTTTAGGCTTCGAGTTTTGAATCTCTGAGGTAGGATTCTAGACCCTACTACTGTCTAAGGGTATTGTATGTAATTATGTGTTTTCACCGAATAGAAAATACATGAAATATCATATATATGTTTAAACCTTGGTTTTTTAGGTAAAAAGCATGTTTTTTGCTTTTCCTTGTTCAATACATTATATGACTTGTGGTTGGATGGTTTTCAAAGGATTTTCTTGAAAATGGTGGAAGACGGTGGTTTTTGTGGGAAAACGATGGGTTTGATTGAAATTTCAACATTTTATATTTTGGAGGTTTGGAGCTCGCCTTCAGGGTTGAGTCTCAAGTTTTGAAACGTTTTGTTGAAAACGAGAAAAAACATTTTGAAATATTTTGTTTGATCTCCATGTTGATGGATGGATCTAAATACATGTATAATGTATTTTGGGAAAGGTTTTTCGAAGTTGAGCTACGATACTATTTTTAAAAGATTATCTAGATGTACCGGGATGACGTGAATTTGGCACGAGTTGCCCTCGGTGTAAGTCCAGAAACGTGCATAGCGTAGGTACTAAGGTCCTTTGGATTAGTCCCCGTAAATTGAGACGGTTGGGTGCTTAGTTCCATCGGGTTGTCGCCTATAAATTAAGTGGTTCGTCGTGGTGCTCCATATACAACTTGTCATTACCTAGTAGGCCTTTAGTGGTTCAGGACTAGGGTAATGGACAGCAGTCTATAGTTGTTACCTTTGTCTGTGTGACAGAGTCGGTACATAGGATCTTATTCTTCTTCTTTTCCACGATGGTACATTCCGTGATGGAATAATGTTTTGATTACTATTTTTCCTTAACTGTGGTTGATTATTTGCAATTATTGCAGCTCCTGGTTTGAAGGATGAAAACAGGGGTTTTATGATGTAAAACCTTTTTAGCTTTGTGGTTGAGTTAGCTCCCACTCTATGATATGCATGGTTTTGAGGACGAAAATGTAGAATTTTATGAATTAAAACCGTTTTGAGGCTCATATTAGTGTCACGCCCCGAACCCCAGGGGACCCATAAACCAATTCCCAAACCAATTCGTATAATAACTTACCCAACTATACAATTATTTCATTAATGATTTGTACTCAAAATATATTTGATAGAGAATAAAGGTTTTCAATAAGTAATTGCTATCACATGCTTTGAATTTCTAAGTATCCATTACAACGACAATATCATTACAGTAATCCATTTCTGCTTATTTACAAACGTGATATAGAACACAAAATCTTTCTTCAAGCCTTCTCTCAAAGTGCATTCCTTTTCTTGGTATCGCCCCTGGTCCTCAAGACCTGAAATGTTTTGGTAAACATACATGAGCCGAAACTCGTAGGATATAGAT
>JAULJZ010052284.1:0-13957 GCA_032270985.1 Heliamphora pulchella
GCCCCCAAGAAGTTAGAGAGAAGGCAGAGAGAAAAAGGAGAAAATTTAGGAGTTAAGTTTTGAAAAAATCTAACTCCAAATATTTATAGGCCTCCAAAATATTTTTTTTGAAATTTTTCGAGATTTGCACAATGGCCCACTGCCCCGAGAACCTACCCTGCATGCATATCTAAGCCCGATCATGCATTAAAAGTAGTAAAAACATGCTCGAATGAAAACACGTAACGCGCGTCTGAAAATGCTAAAAAAAAAAAACAGATCAGGGTCTCACAAGGAGTCTATAGTTGTTACCTTTGTCTCTGTGTGTGGCAGAGTCGGTATATAGGATTTTATTTTATCTTTTCGCCTCGGCTGTGTGACCCGAGTGGAGAATACTATTTTTTTTACTGTGTTATCATTTTATTTTTCTCGGTTGTGTGTCTCGAGTAGGAAAATAACGTTTTGTTCTCGGTTGTGTGACCCGATCAAAAAAATTATGTTTTTGATTACTGTTTTCCTTTAACTATGGCATGTTATCTGCATGCTAGATATGCATGGTTTTAAGGGTGGAAAACGTGGGGTTTTCTGAAGTAAAACCATTTTTTGAGGCTCGTGTTGGCCTGATGCAAAACTTGTGGTTTTAAGGGTGGAAAAACCTTTTTGGCTCCTGTGGTTGAGTCTATATGCTTATGATTGTATAACCTACTTTACAGCGTTATAGTCTGTTTCTATTGGGCTTCGGCTCATGGTGTAGGATTTTATCGTAAAACCTTTTTTAGGTGGACGTAATCTTGGAGGGTGACCTTGAGGTGCCCAGAGGTGGCTGTTGACGAGACCATGTTGTTTGGTCTTTATTAGGTAGTTTATACCTATTGTATATATTTCACGTTTGGATGTAACATGTTGTAAAGCTTATGTAATTCTTATGGATGTATACATGATTTATGCTTTCGAGAAAATCATGGGTTGGTTGTTGTTTTTCGTAGTTTCTTCCTACGTTTTTCGTTAGTTGGTGCAATGGCATGCAAACAAAAGCGTTTTTAAATGGTTTAGGTTTCATTCAAATTCTTGTGCTTCGAGGGAGGTTTTAGAACGGTCTAAACTTCTTTTAAAAAGAAAAAATTTTCTTATCCAAAACTTGTATTTTGTTTTTAAAGGCTTGACTTGTGGGGTCGTAACCGTAGTCTTTTAGGCTACTCTTATAAATCAAATAAACCTTCAGTAGTACGTTTTTACAAATGTTTTAGCCTTGTTTGGGCTTTATGATTTTTATCCATTTTTGTTCGGGTGGTTTGGTAGTTGTTCTTGGGCTTTCGCGTGACCCGGAGTTTGGGGCATGACACTCCCTCACCGCGTGCTAGTATCTTCTTCTTCATTCTAGCTTTCTTTTCCTAGTTTCCCACGAGATTTCTAGAATCCTCTCCCACTCTCCATAAATTAGTGGGGTTATATGAGAAATTAAGACAAAAACATAACCCTAGCCCCATCCAGTCCGTGCGTCGCCTGAGAGATCTTCTTCCCTAATTTTTTTTTTCATTTTTGCCATTGCCTAAGCTTCAAGCTTGGAGCCATGGATTTTCTTAACAAATTAGTGAGATTAACCCCAATGGAGCAACGCCGACTAGGATATGAATCTCAAGCAACAAAAGCTTTGCGTCGAGCCATTGTGGAACTGAATTCAAAGATAGCCGAAAACCTAAGGTGTGAATTTTTTGGCAAAAACCTTGCAACTCGAAGGACCCATGAGAAAGAGACACATAGATCGAATGGCAAACGGCATTGTCTAATTTTTCTTCTCTCACGGCATTTCCCCTGCTCTTGTCTTCATCACGCCATGGGAGAAGTTTATGGTCCTAAGTTTTCACCTTCTTTCTCTAAGATCGATGAAGTCAACCTCAAATTGGAAGCATCAAACAGATCCCAAACCCTTTGTCGTCGCTGAGTTGAGAGCCACGACAAACTTGTCTAGTTAGTACCGTTCCACTCTTCTTCATTTCTTGCTTTCGGTTGTTGATTCATAAATTGAATCTATGAGACCCTAATTCACTCATTAAAAATTTGAGAGGTTAATATCAAATTGGGAGGCCACCAGAGAAGAATCAAGGTGTAATCAATGTATTGAAGCTTCATGAAGCCTCAAGCCACACTGGCCGAACCTAGGGCTTGCAATTTGGGGTGAAATTCCAAAATGCTTAGCTCCAACAGGTAGGATTTGACTAATTTTAGTGCCTTGATATGAATTATGTTGATTTTTTTTTTCTAAAATTCAAGCTGAAAATGAATAATTTATCAACATGTGAATTGAATAACCTGAAAATATGAGGGTTAAATCATTGGGTGAATTAAGAGATAATCAAGGGTTTATTGAAGCCTTAACATAGGATGTTATGATTAAGTTAGTATTTTATCCAATAAACTTAAATTAATCGTGAGATGTTTGGGTTTGGATTCACGAATCGATGGAGGAATTAGTAACAAATCAATAAGGGGATTAGAATGGGGCTAGAATAGTTGCTAGAATCTTTTAAATTGAGAATTTGTGAAATGTGAACCAAATTAATAGTTGGAATGATTAATTTGGGAATGTTGATATAAAAACTCATGTTAAAGTCAACTACAAACCATGCTTAAGCAATGTGTAAGCTCAAGTCTTGAAACTTAATCTATAAATTGAATCACGTTAAAATCATTTTGAGCATATAAAATTGTCGTGTTGTGGGTATAGGATTAAATAATGATTTAAGTTTTGAGATTCGGGTCATTGACTTAATTTTGGAATATTGTTTAATTGGCTAGCTTCAATCCAAATGAATGAAACGTTTATGCAAAGGTTTGAAGAAACTAATTCATGAGTGTGATTTAACCCATGGTTTAACTAGCTTACTAAATGTTGAGGTCTCCTAACTAAATTAGACATCAAAATCAATCGGAAGCCTGGACATTTGACTACTTAAAGATTCTAAATTTATTTAATGAAGAAACTTGAATGGTTAAAGAAAAGTTTTATTGAACTCTTGGTTTGTTATGATTGTGCAAAATGGTAAATGTTGGATGCACGAATTTAATTTCAGAATCTAAACTATAAAATTAGTTTCCATTTTCAGATAATAGGTTATGTGATTGAATGGACAATAAGTTGATAAATTAAATGATGATTAGTATAAAAAGATTTGACGATGAGTTGATAATAAAATTCAGTTATGCTATAAAAAAAATTCGTTTGGTGACATGAGGGTAAAGAACAAATAATACCATAAGAAGTTTTTGTTTGAGATTTTATGTTGTGGGAGTAGAAGATGGAAAATTAATACTAAGATTGTTTAACGCGAGTACAATGGAATAATTGTGAGATGTTGAAACTGTGAATATTATTATCTTGACCTGAATAAATAGTTGAGTTAGAGAAATATGGGACTTTTGATACATTTATGAATTATTGTAAGGATTGGTTTGTGAGTAACATAGGATAAATGTTGTAATAGGTTGAGGTTCTAATATAAAGAACTAAAGGGACAACGAAGAGATAATATATTCTGGTCTTATGAACATGAGACATAATCTGATATGCGGAATATTAAATTAGAATAATGGGTTAAATTCAGTGAACAAGATTTGAGATGTTATGATTGTAAAATTGAATTGGGGAGGTGGACTCCCGGTTATTAATGATAAATGATAATTAATCTGATATTGTACCGATGATGATTGATATGGATTTGATAAGTTGGGCTTGACTAGCTCCACGGTGAAAAATCGAAAACTTGCGCAAGCTGAGTACCGTGTTCCCTCGGGTTAGTCCCCGTAAAACGAATTTGGATACTGTGTTCCCTCGGTTGAGGTTCAAAAAAAGGATATTATCGTGGTGAGTTATAGATCTATCTATTACCCAATGGCTTCGCGTAGCCTATTGGGGGAATAGGGAGGAATTTCTATAAGCTGCAATCGACGTGGATATTTGATAATTCTCGTGGTGAGTTATAGAGCTATCTACTACCCAATTGCTTCGCGTAGCCTATTGGGAGAATAGGGAGGGGTTTCTATAAGAAGTACCCGACGAGGATATCTGATGATTGTAGTGGTGAGTTATAGAGCTATCTATTACCCAATGACTTTGCGGAGCCCATTGGGGGAATAGGGAGGGGCTTTTATAAGCTGCACCCTACGTTGGTTCAATATTAGATTGATAAAATGAAATGTAACTGTGGATAAGGGACTTATGAACTGAAAGAAAAGTTAATGATTTTATAATAGACAAGTGTGTGTTGATATTTAATAACTTATTAAAGAGAAAATGAGAATGAAAGTGATAACTAAAGAAAGATAAAGAGAAACTGTAATTTATGTTAAGAGAAGAAAAGAAGGGAAATAAAATAATGTCAACCATTGAATTTGGATGAATTATGAGCCTAATAAGAATGAGAAGATATACAGATAAATGAACAATTTTAGAAGAAGAAAGTAAATCTAAATATTGGATAACGAACCAAAGTAAATGAAAATGTGGATAAAGAACTATTAAATTGAAGAGAAAGTTAATGGTTTGGTAATGAATATGGTGGAAAAAAAATGGTATTTGGTAATTTATCCATGAGAAAATGAAAAGTGAACGAATAAAGTCTATAACCTCATAGAAAATGTGATGAAGTAAATAAATGTGAGTAATGAGTTTAACGAATTTGAGTACTAAAACAAAATGGAATCTGATGCTATAGAAGGTAAGATGAGAGAAAAAATTAATAGGTTTCAGAAAAAAGAATAAGAATGAACAAAATGGACACTTTTAAATAAGTATGGATTATAACTCGGTTATGAAAATATTTTTTTCAAGTTGTTGCACACAAAAGCATATTTATTCACACCTCACAAAGCATGTATTGCACTGTTATTAGTCTTATCGTACGAGTTTCGGCTCAGGTTGTATGTATCCAACCTTTTATAGGTTTTAATAAAACAAAAGTAAGCAAAGGTTGGGACCTTAAAGAATGTTTGGAAGAAATGAGCAATTTTATTATTTTGATTTATGGATGTAATCCTATATATATATATATATATATATATGTATGTTTAGATCACATATATTTGCCTCAAAGTATTGTATTGAAAAACTTCATGAAAACAATGAGATCGTTTTGGATGAATGTAATCAGTATACGAATTCAATGAGATGCATATCCGATCTAATGCTCATGGAAATGGATGTCATAGTCATGAAATACGGCTTGTTAGTCATTATGTTGTTTAATTCTGTATAGCCGATATATATAGTTGTGGTTGTGAGTTGGAATCCAGGCAGTGCCTGAATATAGAATGTTATTTGGATTCAACAGGCTTACAAGAAATTTGGGATAATCTGGAAAACAAAGAAAGTTCAATATTTTTGAAGTTTATACTTAGAATATTTTTGAAGTTTTGAAAAGGAACTTCTTTTAAGCCAAATTAAATATAAATGTTTTTCTTTAAAGAAAGTTCTAACCGTAAGAATTTGGTTTTATAAAAAGGAGTCTCCTCGGTTATTCTGTACGATCGGGTTATCAAGTGGGGTTTACGTATCTCGGAATCGGGGCGTGACACAACTGTACGAATATTAAATATACGCAAATTAATAATTATTTCAGAATTAAGAGTATAGGCACTCTTCATAATGACCTTGGGGTGTGAATTAATTTATATAGTCAGTATAAAATTAATTACCCAAATGTATCCCGTTCAATACTTCAATACACACAAAGTGTACTAGTACAGAGAATCGGAACAATAGACGACGCTATTGTCTGTTTCCGTAACCAAGACTGGTCTACTAAAACTTTGTGCTACAGTCGTACCAATTGTATGTCTATTTTCATCTAAACTGTTAACAAAAACTTATATTCTGCAAAACCTAAAATCTGGTCTTTTGTGTGCAAGCCGTACTCTATGCACCAGATTAAATACTGTATAGAATAAAGGACATCCATGCATAACATTAAAGAAATGATATTACATACATTGCTCATTAAGATTCTCTTAAAATAAAAAATTAATTTTATTAAAATAAAATTAAAGACTAAAAATATTATTTTTAGTATACATTCCTAACAATCTTCTACTTATACTCAAAACTATGCTACCATACATCTGACTCCCATACCTTCTACTTAACTATCAAAAGTCTTAACCTGTAAACTCTTTGCAAAAGGATCTGCAAGGTTATCTATTGATACAATCTTGATCACAATAATATCACCTCTCTATATAATTTCTCGTATCCAATGATACTTACGCTCAATATGCTTTCCTTTCTTGTGGACTCTTAATTCCTTCGAGTTTGCAACCGCTCTGCTATTATCACAATAAAGTGTAATAGCCGACTAAACTGAAGGGACCATATCTAGATCCAACAGGAAGTTCCTGAGCCAAACGGCCTTTTCAAGTTATAGCTCCACCTCCTAAGGTAAACACATATCATGAGGTAGACTTATAGGAATTTTTATCTGACTAAAAATCTGAGTTTGTGTACCCTAAGGGTACTAGACGTCTGCCTACTTAACCAACATATAATTCTTAGTCCTTTTCAGGTACTTGATTATATTCTTAACCGTAATCGAATGCTCCTGCCCTGGGTTAGACTGATATCTGCTAACCATGCCAACGGTAAAGCAGATGTCGGGTCTAGTACAAAATATAGTATATATTAGGCTTCCTACTGCCGAAGTATAAGGAACCGCCTTCATCTTTTCTATCTCATCAAGTGTCTTAAAACATTGATCCTTAAATAGAGTGATTTCATTCCTGAAATGGAGAAACCCTTTCTTGGAATCCTACATGCTAAAATGAGTAAGGATATCATCGATATACTTTGCTTGTGATAAGTGCAATATCCTTTGTTTTTGATCTCACACAAGCTTGATCCCTAGGATGTGACTGGCTTCTCCTAAGTCCTTCATATCGAATTGCCCAGATAACCATACTTTTACCATAGATAATGGCCCCACATCATTTTCGATGAGCAAGATATTATCTATATGAAGTACTAGAAAGATCATTATTGTTTCGTCGCGCTTCTTATACACACAGAAGTCATTTGGACTCTGATCAAAACAGTAAGACTTTATGGCTTCATCAAAACTGAGTATTCTAAGACCTCGATACTTGCTTAAGTCCATAAATAAACCTTTTAAAGCTTACACAACATGTGCTCCTGGCTCTTCGCTATAAAATCGTCTGGTTGTACCATATGGATACACTCGTTAAGACTTCCATTAAAGAATGCTGTCTTGACATCCATTTGTCAGATTTTATAATCAAAATGAGTAGCAATGGATAAGAGAATCCGAATAAACTTAAGCATGGCTACCGGCGAAAAGATTTCCTCATAATCGATTCTTTCTTTCTGAGTGAACTCTTTTGCAACAAGCCTAGTTTTGAAGGTTTTAACCTTTTCGTCTGCTCCTTTCTTCCTCTTATAAATCCACTTGCATCAAATGAATTTTATCCCTTTGGGTGATTCTACAAGTTTTCAGACCTAGTTAGAACACATAGATTTCATCTCTGAATTCATAGACTTTTGCCAAAGATCTGCATCTTTGTCCTGAAGTGCTTCATTGTAGTTATAGGGTTCGGTATCCAGTTATGTCGGATCTTGCTGAAAGACTCTCCAAAGAACATATACTGATCAGGTTGATGAACAACTCTCCCACTACGATAAGGTACTACCTGTGCTTGTATACTAGCAATACCATGATATGCAGAATCTAAATCCTGTGCATTAGCACCCTGTTCACGATTTGCACATGTCCCAATAATTCTCCCACTACAGCGAGGCAATAGGATATCAATGACTTGTAGTTTCTCTTCCGTTCTTCTGGTATTTTCTCTCATTTCTTCTAGAACAATATTGCTTTTGAGCCTATGGTCCACAATATAATTCTCTTCCAAGAATCGGGCATTGGTGCTAACAATGATCTTCTGATTCTTAAGATTATAAAATAAACCACCATTCGTTTCCTTATGATTCCCTACAAAAAATAGATTTCTGTCCTCGGTTCTAACTTACCCGTGTTTTTTTCAGCACATGTGCTGGACACCCCTAAATTCGAATGTGTTTCAGACTAGTCTTACGCGCGATCCGCAATTCTGCGGGAGTATAAGGTACTAACTTAGAAGATACCAATTTCATAATGTAAGTCGTTGTCTCTAATGCGAGTCCCCAAAACAAGTCGAGTAATCCTGAATAACTCATCATGGACCTTACCATCTCTGTAAGAGTCTTATTCCTTATTTCTGCTACACCATTCTGCTATGGAGTGCCCGGTGCAGTTAACTAGGATATAATCCCTTCTAATGACAGGTAATTCCTAAACTCTATAAAGAGGTACTCCCTACCATGGTCGAATCGTAGTGATTTGATACTTTTACCCAAACGCTTCTCCACCACCTTGAATTCTTTAAATTTCTCAAAACATTCAGACTTGTGGTGCATCAGGTAAATGTATTTATACCTTACGTAGTCATCAATGAAACTGACGAAATACTCAAAACCACCTCTAAACTGGATTGTCAAAGGACCACACACATCAGAGTGAACCAGTTCTAATGATTTTTTAGCTTTATAACCTTTTGCTAAAAAGGGCCTTTTGGTCATCTTACTCTCTAAGTAAGATTCACATACTGGAATTGCCTCCACTTTCAATGAACTCAAAGGTCCATCTTCTACCAGTCTATTTATCTTTTTTAAATTAATAGGACCCAAGCGTAAGTGTCAAAAAAACGTTTGGTTCAATAAAGAAGAAAACTTTCTCTTATATGGTAAATTAGATTTGTTATTCAATTCATTAGTCGCAGTGTAGAAGATATTGGAGTAATAACATAAAAATCATCCACCAATGTACAAAAATAAATAATCCATTTATTATTCTTAATAACCATAGAGTCGTCAAAATAAACTAAATATCTGTCTTTAACCAATCTAGAAACAAAAACTAAATTCCTTTTAATGGAAGGTACATAAAGATAATCTCTCATTATTAAAATCCGATCTCTACCCAAACTGAGAGTGATATCTCCCACTGCAACTGTTGTCACATTTGTATTATTACCTATATGCAGATAAATCTTCCCATCACTAAATTGTCGAGTTTTTAAAAACTCCTACAATGAATTGCAGACATGATTGGTGGCTCCCGTATCTACACACCAGGTACCAGTAGATAACACCGCTAAACATGTTTCCACAACCAGTTAACAGAAATTATCATGATTGTTCTACCTTCTGAAAAATACTAGACATAACTTTTTTCAGTGTTGTGTCTAGTTGCAGTGAAAACATATGCATTTTGATTTTTTCACTCCAGTTCGTGGCCCACTAAAAACCCTGGAAACCGTATCCCCCTGTTTCTGAACCTTTTTCTTCTTCATGTCTTTCACCCCAGAGGAAAAATCTTTTCAAAAAACAAACATTTTTTCTGGTATTGGAGGAATACCCTTGGTAGTTAAAATTATATTTAAGTTACTTTTTCAGTTTACAAAATTTGGTCCCATTAATTTGTTTTCTTTGAGTATAACTGTGAGTGAATTGAAAGTCATTTTATTCATAAGAATCATATAATTAAAAATAATCGTTAATTATGACGAGCAATTCTTTGAATTTATTTTAATTTGGTTCCCTCTACCATTTTAAAAATAAAAAATTCGCCAGCAGCCTGGTTCCCTGTGAATAGCATGCCTCGATGGGAGGCCGTCTACTATCTATCATTTGTCCAAACAGGCTAATTCCTTTTAATTTTACTATCAAGGCAACTGACCTTCCCAAGTAAAATTAAATAGCTGACATAGTTTCGATCTAATAAATAATAGTAGTAACTCAGATGGAGATGATACTAATTATTTACAACTAAGTGTTAACTACCACCTAATCCCAAATCAATCATTTCGCAATGAACCGTTCAGATGGAGAAGTGATCCATACTAACAATTATCCAAAATTATCCTTAAAGAAGGTTTATACTAGAGATACAGCAATTAATCTGTCCGATGGGGAGGAAGGCCTTACTGCCAACACGCATGATTTAATTACATTGCCTACAAACTGGTGATGAATACCGCGAGATTTATCTGTGAATAAATTTTCTCTCCCACTTAAATTTTTAAAATATATTTTAAGGGTTATAAAAATCTGTTTAATTAAAATAAATTACATACATTACTCATTAAAATTCTCATAAATTAAAAAATAATTTTATTAAAATAAAATCAAATACTAAAAACATAATTTTCAGTAGACAACCATAACACAAAGAGGTGGGAAACCATTTATTTGTCTTCCAGTTCGGACATATAGCTGACTTGAGCAAGGTTCTCCTGATGGGGCCCTTGAGACTCGATAAAGCTTTAGTTATTCTAGATTACTTTGATGGTGTTTCCAAATTGTAAACTATTAAACATCTTTAATCATCCTTTTGGGTACATGTTCATGATCTTCCCCTCATTAGTATGATGAGGGAGGTGGCTGTTCTGATTGGAAACCGTATATATACATTCAAAGATCTGGACGTGGGTGAAGGCAGCTCATGCTGGGGGAAATTCCTCATAATCAAAGTTCGGATTGAAGTATACAAAACCTATAAGGAGAGGTATTAAGCTCACCCTTCCAATGTCAGGCTCAATGTGGATATCCTTCACGTACGAAAGGCTACCAGATTTTTGTTTCTGGTGTGGCTTCTTAGGCCACGTTTTCAAATCATGTGAGGAATGGATGGAAGCCGGATGTCCTAGGGATACCGATTCATTCCAGTATGGGACTTAGCTGTAATCCTCCAAGGACAACAGAGGTGGTTGAAAAGCATGGAAGGAGGCAAAGGCTAATGACGAGCCCGAGGAACAAAATTCGATCTCAACGTCTTTGGCGGAACCAAAAATTGACGGAGGAGAATCCTTTGGCCACTGTAGCCAGGGCTCAAACGAGCCACCAAAATTCTTGTCGAAAGGTTTCAATTATGGAAATACAGCTACACATCTGACAGAGGAGCTACCAAATTGGGAAAGGTCCAATTCTAAGCGTGCCAATTCAATTACGCGATTAGCGGTGTCCATTGCAGCAACCATCAAGGTAGCGCTGAGCTCCGACTCTTCTAAAGTTAACAAAATCATTCCCAAATCAACATCTCGAAATTGGGACAAGGAAGGAGCATGGGTTATGAATATGGAAATGAATGGAAATCATTCATTACAAGTTTCGCATGAGAGAGATTTGAGGCACCTATTGAACTCTATGACTGACGCCAATCAATGGCAGCAACAAAATTTTTACGGTGAAAAGCTGCATATGGAGGATGACGAGTTAGCAGCTAGTGTCGACTCTCCACAAATTAAGCTCCTCACACCGCTGTTATCGAGTGTCACTATGGAAAGTAAGTCCCACTAAGAGCCTCAAATGGAAATCTGTTCAGAAGATTTAAGTAGGGTAAGGTTGGAAGAAGCCCTAATCACTGAGATGAGAGGAGACAATTTGGGAGTATCTAATTTTCCAACCCGAGATTACATTCAAATTGAAGGTGGGATCGAATTTGGGGGAATTTTAGCCGATGCAAGGGAGAAAATATCGTTGACTTACCCAATGCAAATAGAAGAAAATCTGAAGGGAAAATTTACTCCTGAGAGTAATGCGAAAACTGCCTTAATCTTTTCCCTAAGGAAGAGAAAATCATGGGTGAGATTGGGACGTCAGACAACCCAGTCTGACCCCCAAACTGTTCTGAAAATCAAACGGTCCTTTAATGAGAGGCACTATTTTGATGACTCAACAAATGCAAAGAAGGCAAGGGTTGTTACTCCTCTCTCATCCACAGACGATACAGAAGCAGTTCATGGCTCTCCAACTCAATATCCAGCTGCAGAGGCTGCTGAGCAGCCCTACCGATCATTATGAGTATCCTGTGTTAGAATATTCGAGGGCTTGGGAACCCTCGTTCTGTTCGCGCCCTTCACCACCTAGTGAAGAACCAAGCTCTCAATATGGTCTTCCTAATTGAAACTAAATTAGAGGAGACATATGTAGATCACATTCGAAGATGGTTGGCTTTAAAAATGGGTTTCATGTCAAAGAGGTCTGGGAGGAGGCTTCTCCCTTCTATGGCAAGACAACCTGGACATCACAATCAAGTCTTATTCATCTTCTCATATTGGCTGTCTGGTCCGTCAACCGAATGGGTCATACGTAAAGCGTGTTACCAATTTTTATGGGCATCCAGAGACTAAGGAGCAGATTCATTCATGGACACTCCTTCATAGACTATCAGGTCTATCATCCCTCTCCTAGCTAATTATCGGTGATTTCAACGAAGTATTGTTTATTAGTGAAAAAGAAGGCAATACTTTTAGATCGAAAAAATAGATGGGTGATTTTCAAAGTGCAATCAACGACTATCTCCTCAACGATGTGGGCTTCAAAGGTTCTATGTTCACCTGGTGCAATAGAAGAACATGACGAGCAAATATTAGGGAAAAGATTGACATAGCCTTCAGTACAAGAGACTGGAGACATCTCTTCCCAAATTATGAGCTTTTCCACCTTAACTCATTAGTGTCTGATCACCGGCCGATTATCGTAAAATCAAAAGAGCGACAGCTAAGTCAACAAAGAAGGGCTACTAGATTCCATTTTGAAGCAATCTAGACCACGAACCAAGACAGTAGGAGTATAATCCAAGAAGCATGGAATAAGACACCCTCTAGCACCTCAGTTGCAAATTTTGGTGATCGAATCAAAAGCACAGCCAAGACACTTCGAAGTTGGAGCAAGGATAAGTTTGGTTATCTGGCCCTATAGAACAAACAGAAACAAGATGCTCTCTGTTCACTTCAAGACAACCCCCAAATGGGCCATATGCTAAAGGGACAATGAAGAGATAATATATTCTGGTCTAATGAACATGATACATAATATGATATGCGGGATATTAAATTAGAATAACGTGTTAAATTCTGTGAACAAGATTTGAGATGTTATGATTGTAAAATTAAATTGGGAATGTAGTGACCCGGACCTTTTCTAATTTCGAATTTTAATAAAAGCATGTTTACTATGTTTTATGTAGATGTTTGGGGAGTGAGAATCACGTGTAAAATTTAGTCTCGAGCTTGTATGTGTAGCCGGGTGACATGTTGCGCATGTTTGATTCAATTTCAGCCTTAGTAAGTGAGAATTTCAGCTCAGGGTAGATCACTCGAGCGGTAGGGTGAGCGGTGAGGTGGCAGAGACTTTTCAGGTGTAGGACCGCTCGAGCGGACTGTCGCGGACCTGATATTTTAAAAGGGGGCGTGGACTGTTGGAGCGAAAAAAAATTTTGAACCGACGTTGTGACCGTAAAAAATGACGTATGCGTTTTTCATGAAAACCGAAAATAATATTAATCTTAATAACATTATACATTTATGAAACTTATCGAAAAGTTTCAATAAGTCCCGAATACATTGAAGACGACTTTGCAACCTTCTCACGTATGTCCCGGACACACTACGACGATCACGGTGTGTGGGCATCGATTCCGATCGAAGTCTTTTTCTCCTCTTTGGTTTCTTCTCACACTTCTCTCCAAAATGCAAAAATGATTTGCCAAAAAAGAGAGAGAGGGGGCGGCAGCTAGGGAGGATTAGAGTTAGTTTTTTGTGCCTCTTAATGATATATACAGTATATCATTTAAGATATGTATGGCATCTGTATCTCTTCCTACCTAAAAAATAGCAAGAGATATATATCCATAATAAAAACAAATCACATCCCCTTAATTAGGGCCGGCCACCTATGGAGCAATCCCTAGGTGTGCCAAAAATCTAAAATGCTCCTCATTATTTAATTTAATCCCAGAATGTCCCCGGCGGCAAAATCGGCATTCAAATTAAATTAAATAATTACTGAAACCAATAAAAAAAATATCCGTGCATATAATGGGTTACGTGAGGGATCACGAGGAAGTATAGGACTCGGGCTAACCGTACGAGAAAA
>JAULJZ010052295.1:0-13956 GCA_032270985.1 Heliamphora pulchella
AGAATCCATACAACATGTTATTGCTAACGTAAAAGACATATCATGTATAAGCATGCTAACACATAGCCACTTAGATCATGTCATCACATCTCACATACCAAGGAAAACCAACAAGAAAGACTTGTCCATCTAGATAACCGACTAAGATTCCTTGCTAGAAATCACGTCCGTGAAACGCGTCTCTAACATGGCTCCCAAGTTTGTTAATCCAAACGCCCGAAGGCAAGACTAATAATCCTAAGGTCCAACCTCCATACCCACGTATACACCACAAGCTATCATGCTGATGTTAGTAAAACGTTGTAACACATGCAATCAAGCACGCATACATCCTCACAAGGTGATGTACCCCCTTCCCATGGCTCATAGGTATTCGAACCTAGAGCTCTGATACCAAGTTGTCACGTCCCAAGCACTAGGGTCAAGCAAAAGTCCACCCAAAACACAGTTTGAGAAAATAAGATTTGTAGTTGGAAAACCCTCAACTCAAAAATATACATTATTTGGATAAAAATTCTCACAGTTCAACTCTCATAAACTGTAAACATGCATTCTCATACATGAATAAATATATAGCCTCAAGGCGTACAAAACAAGCCTTCTGAAACAGGCGTCACATGTAAAAGTACATGTCAAAACAGAAAAATTACAGCTAGTCTTCCGCCACCACAGGAATCTAGGTCAACTCCTCATGCTCACCTAAAAATGTTTTACAGCAAAAATCCCACACCGTGAGCTGAAGCCCAATAGAACATAGACAATAAAACTGTAAAGCAGGGTATGCAATCATAAGCATACGGGCTCAACCACAGGAGCCAAAAAGATTTTCCTTCCAAAACCACAAGTTTTCCATCAAATTAATACGAGTCTCAAAAAGGTTTTATCTCATAAAACCTCACATTTTTCATCCTTCAAACTATGCATATCATCCTAATAGATATCATGCCACAGTTAAGGGAAAGCTGTAAATAAACAGTAAGCTCCACTCAGGCCACTCAGCCGAGGAGAAAGATAAAATGTAATCCTATGTACCGACTCTGCCACACAGACAAAGGTAACAACTATAGACTCCTGTCCATTATCCTAGTCCTGAACCACTTAAGGCCTGCTAGATAATGATAAGTTCTATACGAAGCTACAACAATAAAGCCACTCACGAGGCAACATACTTCTTTACGGATTTCCACGACCGTTGGACGAAGCTAACCAAACAACGTTTACGGGGATTAACCCGAGGGATCGTAGTGAAACCACTCTGTCCACATTTTTGGACTTCCACCAAGGAGCAATAGATGCCCAACTCAAAACCACACACTATCATGGTACATCAATGGAAACATTTAAAAACCCACTATAGTTCAACTACGAAAACCTGCAAACAGATTATACAACACATGTATAAAAAGGGATCCAATCCATCAAAATGGAGATCAACAACTATTTCCAACAAAACGTTTAAGAAATGAGACTTAACCCCACGGGTTAGCTCTAAACCTCTAAAAAGACGTTTTTCACCATTATCACAAAATAGCTCATTTTCAAACCTCATTTTGAAAACTACAGATACCATGTACCAGAATCACGTATACAATCGAGAAAAGGCATAAAAATCCACTTTTACCCATAACCAAGGTTTACACATGAAAATCACATTTGATGTATTTTCTATCCGGTAAAAACACATATAATTATATATATCACCCTTATACAGCAGTAGGGTCTAGAATCCTATCTCAGAGAGTCAAGAACTCGACATCTCAAAACTGAACAGCGTCAGAACTAGAATTCGACCGGATGGATGCGAAGCCCTCAGCCCTGATAGCAAGGATCCACAAAGGATCAAATACAAAACCAAGCCTCGGGCCCTCAAAACTAGAGAGAAGGCAGAGAAAAGAGGAAACTTAGCTTGGAAGAAATGTTTTTCTCAAAAACTCTGCCACTGGGATATTTATCGAAAACAAAAAAAGGCACTGTCTAGTCGATCAAACCCTTGAGTTTGATCGACCGAACCCAAAAAACTCAGTCCAGCTGACTGGGCCAAGGCCTCTAGTCGATTGAACTGCTGGGCAGTGTGTTTTTTGACGTAAAACTGAGTTTTTGGTCCAAACACAAGCCAAACAAGCCTTTACCCAACCCTAGAAAGCGTATAACACATTTATACATGCGGTTCTACAACTTTAAAGTATAAACCATGCAATGAGGCTATTCATAAACTAAAATAAACATGTCGTGCATATAAATATCGTAAAAGAACATGGTTCTGGGTCTCATAGTAGGTGTGAATAGTGGACTGTTTATGTATGATCAAGCTTTGCATATGCTTGCATTGTTAGGGTTGTTATACTGAAAACTTTATTTTTAGTATTTTATTTTACTTTTTAATAAAATTAATTTTTTATTTTATGAGAATCTTTATAAGCAATTTATGTGTTTCATTTCTTTAATGCTATGCATGGATGTCCGATATTCTGTATAGTATTTAATCTGGTGTGTATAGTACAACTTGCACACAAAAGATTAGATTTTAGGTTCTTACAGAATGTGAGACCCTGTACCGTTTTATTTTGATATATATACATATTCGATGTTTTTTAACGCATTTTGGCATTTTTATTTTAATATGCTTATATGCGTTTTGATGCACGTTTTGGTTTATCTGAGCATGCTAGGTTGGTCCCGGGGGTTGCAGGGAGGTATGGTGCGAATTTTAAAAATTTAAAAGAAAAAAGATATTTTGGAGGCCTATAAATATCTAGAGTTAAATATTTTCAAAACTTAACTCCTAAGTTTCCTCCAGTTTTCTCTTTGTCTTCTCTCTAACTTCTCGGGGGTCTGGGGCTTGGTTTTTGATGGACCATCAACCGATCCTTATTATAGACATCGTGCTCTACGCATCTATCCTGATAAAATTTCATTCCAACGAAGCTCGATTTGCACGTGGATTGATGCATCGAGTTCTTGACTCACTGAGGTAGGATTCTGGACTTTAAAGTTATAAGAGGGTGTTGTACGTAATCTTATGCATCTTTACCATCTTTTATTCATGAAAAGGTGTTACATGTTTGGGAAATGTGGATTTTTAGTTTTAAAACATTTTTTTTGTCGTTTCGGTTGGATGAAAACGGTGTTGGATGTTTCTTTTGAAGCCTTTGGTAATAAGATTGAGTGTGTGTGAGTTCATGGGTGTGAGATGGAAGTTTCGAGGCTTCATCTTGGGTTCAAAATGGTAGAACCGTAGGTGAAAAACATTTTCTGGGCTGGTTCGATCGACTGAACCCATGGGGTCAGTCGACTGGATCATGGTTTGTAGGTTCGGTCGACTGAACCCATAGGGTCAGTCGACTGAACAGTGTTATTGGGCATTTTGGCGTGGATTCTAGTGTGTTTTTCAGTCAACTAGAAGGTGGGTCCAGTCGACTGAACCTGGGCTGTTGAGGGTGCATCTTTGATAATCATGTTTTTGAAGGTTTGGAGCTAATCTGTGGGGTTAAGGCTTAACTTTTAAAATGTTTTGATGAAAACCATACATTTTCATGCATTGATCTCCATAGGAGATGGATTGGATCTTCTTATACATATGTTGTATAGCTTTGAAACTCATGTTTTTACATGTTTGTTTGATCTCCATGTTATTGGATGGATCTATATGTTTGTATGATCTCCATGTCGACAAATGGATCTTTATATAAATGAGAAAAATATTTTGATTTGAAAATGATTCTCTAGATGTACCGGGATAGTGGGTATTTGGCATGAATTACCCTCGGTGAAAGTCCAAAAACGTGCGCAGAGTAGGTACCTTGGTCCTTCGGGTTAATCCCCGTAAACTAGGTGGTTGGGTGCTTTATTTTCTTGGGTTGTTGAACCTGTAAACTAAGCTTTTACGTTATGGTGGCTTCGTGTAGAACATGCATTTACCTAACCGGTCTTACGATGTGTAGGGATTGGGTAAAGGGGCAGGAGTCTGTAGTTACTACATCTGTCCCCTTGTGACGGAGTCGGTACACATGATTCATTTATCTTTCTCCTCGGTTGTGTGGCCCGAGTGGAGCATACTATTTTACCGATTTATTTTTCTCGGTGTGTGTGATCAGAGTGGAAAACAACGTTTGATTATAGTTTTCTTTAACTATTATTTGCATTAGTTATAATGCATGGTTTTACTTGTGGTCGAGTTAGTTTCCACCATATGATTGCATATCCTGCTTTACAGTTTTAT
Organism: Heliamphora pulchella; assembly: GCA_032270985.1. NCBI lineage: Eukaryota > Viridiplantae > Streptophyta > Magnoliopsida > Ericales > Sarraceniaceae > Heliamphora > Heliamphora pulchella. The sequence goes on from JAULJZ010052295.1 coordinate 4,220, forward strand.
AGTTTGTTTCTATTGGGCTTCGGCTCACGGGTGGGATTTTTTATACAAAATCATTTTCAGGTGATGATATGGAGAATTATCATGAGTAGATCTTGTGGTACCGTGGTGACGGATGGCGGAAGACTTTTGTAGTTTTTCTTTTTGGTACGCCTGTTCCTGAAGGCAGGTTTTGTATGCCATGAGGCGATATACTATATGCATGTTGGAACTATATGATTACTGTTTATGAGAGATGCATATTGTGTTTTCATTTGATTTCAACGGGTAGATTTGAATGTATGAAAACCTATTTTCATAAAACTAGTGTTTTGGTGGATTTTCACATGACCTTAGGTTTTGGAGCGTGACAACTTGGTATCAGAGCTCTGGCTTCGAATACCTAAGAGCTATGGGAAGAGGGTTTATCACCTGGTGAGGTGGAATAATGATGCTTGTTTGCATGTGTATAAATGTTTTTATGACATGCTGATAGCTTGATAAGCATGATAGTTGGTGTATCTATGAGCATGGAGGTTGGGTCTTGGGATGGATTAGTCTTGCCTTCAGGCGTTTGGATTAACAAATTTGGGAGCCAAGTTAGAGGCGCGTTTGGCCGACGTGTTTTCTAGCATGAAATCCGAATAGGTTATCTAAATTGACGTGTCTATCTTGTTGATTTTCCTCGGTATGTGAGATGTGTTGCGTCACGTTAAGTGGTTATGTGTTGACATGCTTATGTGTGTTATGTCTTTACATAAGTAGCATGTTGTATGAAAGCTTATCTTGTTATATTGCTTTCATATAAAATTATGTCCACGCGGGGAGTGCAGGGACGGGGTCGTGGCCGAGGCCGTGGCTGAGGTCGTGCTTATGTTCAAGTTTCAGAGGAGGGAGACGTTCATGGCCCACAGGAATAGGTGGGTGGTGCTGGACTATGAGAGCTATGGTTGAGGCATCCAGGGCTGGAGTGAGGGCTCCTGAGCCAAGAGCCTCTATGGCTATGAGGAAATTTCAACAGTTAGATCCTCTGACTTTTTTTGGGGAGCCAGACCCCAAGGTTGCTACTGAGTGATTAGAAGTGTCCACAGCTATCTTCCATACTCTAGATATCGAGGAGGATGCTTTGCGTGTGCGGTTGGCGGCGTTCTAACTGCGGGAAGATGCTAGAGAGTGGTGGAAGTTTGCCAAGACTACGGTAGATGATACATGGGGCTGCTTTCACGAGAGTCTTCTTGGAGAAGTATTTCTCGAGATCTTCGAGAGATACATACCGAGAGGAGTTCCTTTCCCTTGTTCAGGGGAACCTTTTTATCGTCCAGTATGAGGCCAATTTCTCGAATCTGTCACGGTTCGCAGTTGAGATGGTATCTACAGAGGAGTTCCGCACTAGGAGGTTTGAGAGGGGCCTTCGACCTTCCATTAAGGATAAGATTGTAGCTCTGGGTTTGGATGTGTACATTGCGCTAGTGGAAGCTGCTATTCGAGTAGAGAACTTGCTGGCAGAGAGCCGCAGAGTTAGAGAGAGTGGGAGTCATCAGGGTAATGGAGATGCATAGTTCTAGAGGTGCGGGAGAAAGCGCTAGAGGTCGTCTGGACCTAGTTCTCATTTTGCCAGATTGTATCAGCCGTAGTCGTCCACACTTGCACCTTCAGTGGCCTCGGCAGGAAGGCCAGAGCAGAGAGGGCTGATTTGTTATCGATGCAGATAGCCGGGGCATCGTTTAGTTGAGTGCCCGTAGAAGGGCCAGGTACAGATTTTAGCATCCATCCAGTCACAGATGAGAGACCCACCTATCTGCTTTGGGTGTGGTCATTCTGCGCATATTCGTAGATACTGTCCCGGGAAGGGAATGTTTCGAGTGCAACAGGAGTGCCAGCTACTCCATCTGCGCAAAAACGGCGACTCCTCAACAACCTAGGGCCCAGACGTCTAGGTTTGTAGAGGGAGGTGCTGCAGCACAGTCTGTGAGGCAGCCGACTACTCAGGGTTGTGGTGGACAGACCAGACCACCGCAGGCCAGGGCTTACGTTCTTGCTGATAGTAGTGCTTCCAAAGCACCAGTTGCATCTGATGCTGCAGCTACTCCAGCCATGATCAGAGGTACTTTCTATTCTTTAGATCATGGGCTAGTGTCCTCAATGACACGGGAGCATCACATTCATATCTTCTGCCTTTGCATCTGCATTGGGGTTGAGGATAGACCCGTTAGGTAGTGCATTGAGCGTAGAGACCCCAGTCAGTGGGAATGTGGTGTTGAGTACAGTTTGCAGATCATGTGAGTTAGTAGTTGCCGGTCGTTGTTTAGAGTTTAATTTTATCATTCTAGACATGACTACGTTTGATGTCATCCTAGGGATGGACTAACTAACTACCTATCATGCCTTTATAGATTGTGAGCGATGGAGGGTGTCGATCTGTACAATGGAGGGTGACTGCTTCTACTTTGTGGGTGATCAGGATGAGGGCTTGGTGTCTGTGCCAGGTGCCGCACGGGTTTGAGGGAACTTGGGTTTCTTCTTTCTACTCTCAGGTAGGATGTGCTGGGTAAGGTTCGAGGGGAGCTACCCCTTGTGGTCTGTGATTATCCTGATGTTTTTCCTGATGATCTGTTTGAGTTACCATCGAGCCGAGATGTGGAGTTCTCTATTGATCTTGTTCCAGGAGCAGCTTCTATCTCTATGCCATCATATTACTTTGCACCCGCTGAGTTACGAGAACTCAAGGTGCAGTTGTAAGAGTTACTTGACAAGGGGTTTGTACGGCCGAGTACGTCACCGTGGGGACCCCCAGCTTTGTTCGCGAAGAAGAAAGATAGGTCTTTGAGACTGTGCATAGATTACAGGAAGCTGAATCAGGTAACGGTCAAGAACAAGTACCCTATGCCTAGGATTGATGACCTCTTTGATTAGCTGAGAGAATCGCGCTGCTTTTCAAAGATTGACTTGATGTCAGGGCATCACCAGCTGAGGATTAGGGATGAGGACATAGCAAAGACTGCCTTTTGGAGTCGTTATGGTCACTACGAGTTTCTGGTCATGCCGTTCGGTTTGACGAACGCCCCTACGACTTTTATGGGTTTGATGAACCGTATCTTCCACCCTTACCTGGATAGTTTTGTAGTGGTATTCGTAGATGATATTTTGATCTATTCACCCACGAGGGAGATGCATGAGGAGCATCTACATGTTGTTTTGTAGCTTCTGAGAGAACATCGCTTGTATGCAAAGTTCGAGAAGTGCGAGTTCTGGATGTCAGAGGTGAGATTCATTGGACGCGTGGTGTCGAAGGATGGGGTATCAGTGGACTCGTCGAAGACTGATGCTTTGATGGACTGGCAGCGGCCGAAGAACGTCTTTGAGATCTGCAGTTTCCTAGGTTTGGCAGGTTATTATCGACGGTTCATCAAGGATTTTTCCAGGTTGGCAGCACTGATGACGCACCTGATACGGAAGGGAGTTGTGTTCATGTAGAGCGAGTCCTGTGAGTCAGCCTTCCAGGAGCTGAAGAGGAGATTGACCAGTGTGCCAGTGTTGATTATTCTAGAGCGAGGCCTGAGTATACAGTGTATTGCGATGCATCACACGACGATTTGGGCTGTGTATTGACGTAGGGAGGTAAGGCTATAGCCTATGGCTCACGATAGTTGAAGACACACGAGAAGAACTACTCGACCCATGATCTGGAGTTGGCAGCTGTGGTCTTCACCTTGAAGACATGGCGGAATCATCTATATGGTGAGCACTTAGAGGTTTTCTTTGATCACAAGAGCTTAAAATACTTATTTTCGCAGAAAGACTTGAATCTTTGCCAATGACGATGGATGGAGTTGTTCGGAGACTATGACTTTGATTTGCAGTACCACCCGGGAAAGGCAAATGTCGTAGCTGATGCGCTTAGTAGGAGATCTCATGGTTCGTTAGCTTCTGTGGCTATACGAGAATGGGATATGCTTAGAGATATTGAAGAGTTTGATCTGTGTCTTGGAGAGATAGGGGCAGGTGCGACCTTATATTCAGTAGTTTCACAGCCCGTATTAGTGGCACGCATGTTAGAGGCTCAGCGAACCGATCAAGAGGCTCAGATGATGCGGGACCACATTACTAGTGGGAAGGGCACAGCAGGATGGACGATGGGTTCAGATCAGAGTTTGAGGTTGACAGGGCGACTGTTTGTGCCAAACTCGTGTCGTGCTGAGGTACTACATGATTTTCATCATTCACATCTTGCAGTGCATCCCGGAGGCACGAAGATGTATCATGACTTACGCTGTCAGTTCTAGTGGATGGGAATGAAGAGAGACGTGATCTGATTTGTGTCTCGGTGCCTTACTTGTCAGCAAGTAAAGGTGGAACACCAGCAACCGGTAGGATTGTTACAACCGTTGCCTATATTTGAGTGGAAGTGAGAGAATATCACAATGAATTTTGTATCGGGACTTCCTCGGCTGCCGAAGGAACATGATGCTGTTTGGGTTGTGGTTGATAGCCTGACAAAGTCGGCACATTTTCTTCCCATTCGAGTACGGGATTTGGTGGATAAATTGGGTAGGTTGTATGTTCGGGAGATAGTCTGACTACACAGAGTACCGGTGACTATTGTTTCTGATCAAGACTCGCGCTTTATGTCACGCTTTTGGCAGAGTCTTCTGATGGCTTTGGGGACGAGCTTGACTTTCAACACAGCTTTTCACCCACAGACCGACGATCAGTCTAAGAGGACGATCTAGATTTTAGAGGACATGTTGAGAGCCTGTGTGCTTGATTTTCAGGGTTCTTGGGAGGACCATCTATCATTGGCAGAGTTTACATACAACAACAGCTATTAGTCCTGTATTAGGATGGCACCGTATGAGACTTTATATGGTAGACCGTGTAGATCGCCTGTGTGTTGGACAGAGGTGGGAGAGATCGCTATTTTGGGACCTAATCTAGTACGGGAGATGACAGAGAAGATTGCAGTGATTCGTCAGTGTCTGGTGACAGCAAAGAGCCGCCTGAAGAGTTATGCATATCAGAGGAGGAGACCTTTGAAGATTACAGTGGGAGATCATGTGTTTTTAAAGGTCTCGCCACGTAGAGGGTTGATGAGATTTGGCCGTAGTGGGAAGCTATCACTGTGCTTTATTGGACCATTCAAGATTCTAGAAAGGATTGGGGTGGTAGCAAACTATCTGGCCCTGCCACCTCAGTTGGCATCTGTGCATTACGTGTTTCACGTTTCCATGCTTCGGAGGTTTGAGCCAGATCCGTCACAGGTTCTGGATTGGGCTGAGTTGCGTGTTGATGAGGATATCACGTATGAGGAGCGTCTTGTGAGGATTCTTGATATGAAGGAACAAGTGTTACGGGGGAGAACGATTGCTTATATTAAAGTTTAGTGGCTTCATCACGGGGTTGAAGAAGCGACTTGATATATGCATATTTGATGTTTTGGCTTCATCACGAAATTCCTTAAGGGGGAGAGTTGTGAGACCCTGTACCATTTCATTTTGATATATATGCATATTCGATGTATTTTAACGTGTTTTGGAGTTTTCCTTTTAATATGCTTATATGCGTTTTAATGCATGCTTTGGTTTATCTGAGCATGCTTGGTTGGTCCCGGGGGTTGCAGGGAGTTATGGTGCGAATTTCAAAAATTAAAAAAAAGGAATTTTGGAGGCCTATAAATATCTGGAGTTAGATATTTTCAAAAGATATTTTCAAAACTTAACTCCTATGTTTCCTTCAGTTTTCTCTCTGCCTTCCCTCTAACTTCTCGGGGCCCGGAGATTTTTTTTTTGATGGACCAACAGCCGATCCTTGTTATAGGCATCGGGCTTTACGCATCCATCCGGACAAAATTTCATTCCGACGAAGCTCGATTTTGTACGCTGATTGAGGCATCAAGTTCTTGACTCACCGAGGTAGGATTCTAGACATTAAAGTTGATAGAGGGTGTCGTAGGTAATCTTATGCATCTTTACCATCTTTTATTCATGAAAAGGTGTTGCATGTTTTGGAAAAGTGGATTTTTGGTTTAAAAACCTTTTTCCATCGTTTCGGTTCGATGAAAAAGGTGTTGGATGTTTCTTTTGAAGCCTTTCGTGATAGGCTTGAGCGTGTGTGAGTTCATGGGTGTAAGATGGAAGCTTCGTGGCTTCATCTTGGGTTTAAAATGGAAAAACCATAGGTGAAAAATATTTTCTGGGTTGGTTCGATCGACTGAACCACTGGGGTCAGTCGACTGGATCATGGTTTGTGGGTTCGATCGACTGAACCCATGGGGTCAGTCGACTGAATAGTGTTATTGGGCATTTTGGGGTGGATTCTAGTGTGTTTTTCAGTCGACTGGAGGGTGGGTCCAGTCGACTGAACCTGGGCTGTTGAGGGTGCATCTTTGAAAATCATGTTTTTGATGGTTTGGAGCTAACCTGTGGGGTTGAGGCTCAACTTTTAAAATGCTTTGATGAAAATCATACATTTTCATGCATTGATCTCCATAGGAGATGGATTGGATCTTCTTATACATATGTTGTATAGCTTTGAAACTCATGTTTTTACATGTTTGTTTGATCTCCATGTTATTGGATGGATCTATATGTTTGTATGATCTCCATGTCGACAAATGGATCTTTATATAAATGAGAAAAATATTTTGATTTGAAAATGATTCTCTAGATGTACCGGGATAGTGGGTATTTGGCATGAATTACCCTCGGTGAAAGTCCAAAAACGTGCGCAGAGTAGGTACCTTGGTCCTTCGGGTTAATCCCCATAAACTAGGTGATTGGGTGCTTGGTTTCCTCGGGTTGTTGAACCCGTAAACTAAGCTTTTACGTTATGGTGGCTTCGTATAGAACTTGCATTTACCTAACCAGTCCTACGATTTGTAGGCATTGGGTAAAGGGGCAGGAGTCTGTAGTTACTACATCTGTCACCTTGTGACGGAGTCGGTACACAGGATTCATTTATCTTTCTCCTCGGTTGTGTGGCCCGAGTGGAGCATACTATTTTATCTGTTTATTTTCCTTAGTGTGTGTGATCCGAGTGGAAAACAACGTTTGATTACAGTTTTCTTTAACTGTTGTTTGCATTAGTTATAATGCATGGTTTACTTGTGGCCGAGTTAGCTCCTACCATATGATTGCATATCCTGCTTTACTGCTTTATAGTCTGTTTCTATTAGGTTTCGGCTGACGGGTGGGATTTTCTGTACAAAACCATTTTCAGGTGATGATATGGAGAATGATCTTGAGTAGATCTTGTGGTGCTGTGGTGACGGATGGCGGAAGACTTTTGTAGTTTTTCTTTTTGGTATGCCTGTTCTTGAAGGCAGGTTTTGTATGTCATGAGGTGATATACTGTATGCATATTGGAAATGTATGTTTACTATTTATGAAAAATGCATATTGGATTTTCATTTGATTTCAACAGGTGGATATGAATGTATGAAAACCTATTTTCATAAAACTGGTATTTTGGTGGATTTTCATGAGACCCTGGGTTTTGGGGCGTGACAACTTGGTATTAGAGCTCTAGGTTCGAATACCTAAGAGCCATGGGAGGAGGGTTTATCACCCGGTGAGGTTGATTAATGATGCTTGTTTGCATGTGTATAAATATTTTTATGACATGTTGATAGCTTGATATGCATGATAGTTAGTGTATCTATGGGCATAGAGATTGGGTCTTGGGATGGATTAGTCTTGCCTTCGGGCGTTTGGATTAACAAATTTGGGAGCTAAGTTAGAGACGCGTTTGGCCGATGTGTTTTTTAGCAGAGAATCTGAATAGGTTATCCAAATTGACGTGTCTGTCTTGTTGATTCTCTTCGGTATGTGAGATGTGTTGTGTCACGTTAAGTGGTTATGTGTTGAAATGCTTATGTGTGTTATGTCTTTACGTAAGTAGCATGTTGTATGAAAGCTTATCTTGTTATATTGCTTTCATATAGAATTATGTCCACGCAGGGAGTGCGGGGACGGGATCGTGGCTGAGGCCGTGGCCGAGGTCATGCTTATGTTCAGGTTCCAGAGGAGGGAGACGTTATGCCCCATAGGAACAGGTGGCCGATGCTGAAGTCTTGCAGGAGATGCTTGCCACTATGAGGCTGAGGCATACAGGGCTGGAGTGATGTGAACTGTAATTTTGTATTTTATGAAAATTACAGAAACCGCTGATACGTGTCTGTGTTCGACTAGAAGTTTTACTTATAATTACTCCACAGGTCCCTGCTGTAGCCCTATATATATGCAGGTAGGCAGAACCAGTTTCATAACTTGTCTTATAAGACTGAGCTATTTTGGTTCTGTCGGTATGAATTCTCAGAGGATTATAGCCCACACTATATCCAAAAATCGCATAAGGAAATACAGTAGAAGATCTGACAAGAGCTTCAACTCGGATCAAATCGTAGTTGAAGATTCAACTGGTAAAAATGTAATCTTATAAATTAACTTCGGATGCACGGATTTTATTTTGATTGTTCGTCATTAAAAGTTTTATTTAGAGCCCGTTTTAGCAATTGCCTGTCCCATTAATTTTTTCCGTTAATCGTTTGCATAAATAAAGATCTTGGCAGTCTTGCCTTCAACAATTGGTATCAAAGCCGTTTTGTTTTTTGTTTTCGGTTATCGGGGCCGGGTAATTTTAGAACTGTTGCTAACTTTGTTTTGTAAGCGTTCTAATCCTGAATATATGATCGTCATTTATTTTTCATGTCTGATTGAATGGTGTGAATGATGATTATTTTTTAAATCACGGGGGTTGACCGTGATAGATTGAATGTGAAACATTAGGACATAGGATCGGTGTAATAGCTAACTTTATATTTTTAAATATCTGTTTAGAATATTTAAGAACATGTTGAATATGTCCAAGAACATAAAGAATAGAGGCGGCACCGGCGGCGATTCGGGTTTTAACGGGCCACAGATTGCGGTAAGTTTTTAATGGTTTTAAACGATTTTTTTCGGTGAGTTTTTCTGCAATATTTATGTATAAAAAACTGTGAGACCCTGAACCTTGTTATTTCTGATATAAATAAATGTTGACGTATTTTTCCTTCATGTTATATATCATCGATGCTTGGTTTATGTTTTGGGTTGTAGAACAGCATGTATAGATGTGTTTTAAACTTTTTCGGACCTTGTTTAGGCTTGTTTGGGTTGGCCTTAGAACACCAAAACCGAGACAAAAAAGTAGGTTGAAAACCCTGAGGTTTGGTCGACTGGACAGCTATGTTCGGTCGACTGAACTGTGACGGTTTGTGTTTCTCGAGGCACTTCAATCGACTGAAGTGCTCTCTTCAGTCGATTTAACCGTGTTTTTGGCGTGCTGATATGTATTCCAGCCCCTGGAATGTTTGGAGAAAAGCTTCTTTCTTCCTTTCCTCTGCCTTCTCTCTACATTTTTGACCTGGCCGAGCTTAGTTTTCGACGATCAGCTTGTGGATCTCTGTTATTCACGCTGCTAGCTTCGCGCTCATCCGGTCTGATTCTCATTTCGACAAGACCCGATTTTTGAGGTGTCGGGTTTTGACACAACGGGGTAGGATTCTAGACCCTACTGCTGTTCTAAGGTGTTATATGTAATTCTATGCTTTTCTTCACTGGTAGAAAATGCATCAAATTTCATATTTTCTGTTTAAGCCTTGTCTTTCTGATAGAAAGCTTGTTGTTTGCTTTTCTTGGCATATAGTGTTGGGAATGTATACTGAAAAGTCATGCTTTTTATGTATTTTATTCTAGATCCCTGGCATATTAATAAGAAACATT